>PVKM010009947.1:0-15238 GCA_004027735.1 Carollia perspicillata | reverse complement strand
CAGGTGACGTGGTAAATAAGAGAGCGGGACAGGAGGGCAAAGCCCTGGCAACCACGGGCACCTCGTGCAGCTCTGACCGTGAGAGGTGTTTTGCCAGCTCGCCCCCCCCGAGCCTCCCAGGGCATCTGTGACCACGGGTGATGAAACTGAGGCTCAGAGCGTTTCCGTGGCTTGCCCAAAGTCGCACAGGCAGGAAACGGCAAAGCAAGCCCTGGAGCTGGGCTCTGACTTCAAAGCCCCTGCTTTGTTCGCTAGGTGATGCTTGGCAGCCCTGCCTCCAGCCTCAAAGGCCACTTTGTGTGAATCTGTCAAAGGGGCCCTTGCTCAAGATACATTACTGCCAACTGCCAGAAAATTGTCACAATCATAAAACCTGCGAGACGAACGGCACCCCCATGAGGGGCAGTCCTGATGCTGGAGGACATGGGTGCGTGTCCCCGCGCACGTTCCGAGTGGCCCTCCTGCACTGTAAGCCTCCGACGTGAGCAAACGCACGTCCCAGCTTGGGCAGGGCCTGGTGGGAGCTCGGGTAGCTAGCTCCCTTCCGGGCTGAGTGAGACCGTGGACAGCTTCCAGCTCTCAAGGTAACGGGAAATGTTGAGCAAAGTAGGTGAAAAGCCTTGTCTACTATTTCCAGTTACCTACTTCGCCTGTCTGAATAAGTGTCATTAATTCAAACCATTTCAAAACGGGGCTTGATGATGTGTGAGAGCGGAAGCCCCCCAGCACTAGGCCTCCCTGCACCGCATCCCTGCGGACACTCTCTCTTGCTCGCAGCGATCAGTCGAAGCCCAGCCAGCGTGGAGGCCGGTTCCGTGAGGACAGCCGCTGAACCGGCCTCCAGAGTGCCGGTGTCTGCCGGTGTTCGGCGTGGGGCTGGGGGCTGGCGAGCGGCGGCCCAGGCTGCTCATCCCACGGGCTCTTCCCCGGTCTGACTCCCCTTCCTGCCCGCAACTACCCTTCCTTCCCAAAGCTGCACCTCCCACCCCCGACTTGGAGACCCCCATGAGGGGCCCTTCAAATGAAGAAGAGACAAAGGAGCTCAGTTTTCTCTCTAGGAAATTCCCCGCGAATCAGCAAATCAACCGCTCACTCCTCGCTGCTCTTGCTTTTCTGTGTGAACAGCAGAGTTCTCGCGGCGACGCCAGCCAGCCTCGAGAACCCTGTAAAAAGCCTGCAGCCAGGAGGAAAATCCATCCCTTTCCAAAAGCAAGAGAAAAGTCTGAAAGCTTAGCAACGCGCAGCTTTAATATTTTGGTTGATCACGTGCCATGGACTCGGAGGATTTTCCATTTCCTCTTTGTCCTTTTTCCAGCCATTTCAAAGGCCTGTATGAAATCTATCAAAACCTAAGTATGGCAAAATTAGGTGACTTTGTTTTTCTAAAACATACACAAGAAAAGCATATGGACCCAAATAAGTCTCATCCTCTTCAAAATAGATGCCTGTCGGGGAACTGGACTCGTTTCAACGACGCCTCTCTCCTTCCTGTCCTGTCTCACAGGCACACGTGCACACTCTCACACACGCTCTCACACTCACACACACAATCAATTACCTGTCTGTGTGAGAAATTCTTTTGCAATTGAGTTCACTGCTTACTTAGCACATCATTTTAAATATCCTTCATGGCTGCATAGTAGGATTTGTAGGAAAAGTCCAACATGCTAAGTGCTATGTCTGATGTCTTTTAAAAAAAATAATCAAGCTGGAGTATAATATTTGAGATTTCCCTGGGGCAAAAAGAGTTGGTTTTCATTGCATGGCTTGTAGGTGGGCTCTTCGGGCCTCTTCAGGGCTGCAGCAGCCAACGTGTTCTGAGCAGAACGTAGCACCCCTGGCTAACGGGATTCTGGGGATGCTGGGGAAATGCAGGGACCTGCTTCCTCCCTGGCAAGACAGGGAGATTAAAAGCTACCTCCCAAGGTACCCTGCAGACAGTCCCAGGAAGATGTGTTTCTTTAGAAGTCACTTGCATTCTCATCCAACATCCAAAATGCATCAGAGCCCAGCTTCCCCGGTTTGCAGGCTGAGGAGGGGGACAGAGCCCTACCCATTTAACTTCTGGTACCCAAGCCCTCCCCATCTCTCAGCAGGCCCCGAGGCACCGCTGAGACCCTGCCTGCCCTCTGCACGGAGCCTGGTATTTGAACATCTAAACCAATTCTAGAAAGGTCTTTGTGAACAAACTATAAGGCCTGAGGCAAACACGAGTCTAACTTTCCCCAGTTGGCTGTGTCAGAGACCATCATCTACAGGCATCTGTGGTCACTGCTAAAATAATAATCATTTCAAAACATCCATCTGCTGGTCCCCCTTGACCCTGACCTCTAGCAACGTACAGTTCTCAAGGGGGCCCCCCATTCTCCCTGATAATCACCACCGCAGTAGGAAGAATTCTACTATGCCCTCCAAGATTCTCAGCCTCAGGCTGAGTTGATTCCAACACTAACCTGGGCAGGGGTGTGACAGAGGAAATTAAAGTTACTAATCAGTTAACCAGAAAAACGCAGATTATCCTGGGTTGTCCAGATGAGCCCGATGTCACCACAGGTGCAGAAAAGCAGAAGAGGAAGGCAGAAGAGTGGGTCAGAGATAAGGTAGGGGAGGGAGGCTGAGGACAGAGAGCCAGCACAGGAGGCGGGAGGAACCCGGACCCTGAGAAGGACTCAACTCACCCTTCCTGGCTCCGAAGAGAGAGGAAGGGAGCCACGAGCCAAGGAATACGGGTGCCCTCCAGAAGCTGAGAGGAACTGTGCCAGACAGCCAGGAAGGAAGCGAGGACCTCAGCCCTACAGCCACGTGGAACCGACACCTGCCAACAACCCGAACGAGTCTGGAAGCAGCGTGTCCAGGAAGGGGCCCTGCCACACCTGGATGATCGCCTGCTGAGACTTGTGTCAGGCGTCCATCGATGTGCCACCTGTGGAACTGTGCAATAATAAAAGGGTCGCTATAAATGCACTTGAATTTGAAGTAAATACATTTTAAGCTGCCAAATTGGTGGTAATTTGTTATGAAACCTAATACAACTGCCCACAATGTTTTTCTGAAAACCTCAGGCTTATGGAGGAACGAAACCCAACCCTTCTTAGTATTTAAAGACTTGGTTTCGGTCAAGTTCATTTGGCAAACATAGGGAGACCCATATGCTGGGCAGAAGAGAGGGCACAGGGGCAGGCGAGAATGGAGACGCCATTCTCCGCAGCGAGGTTGGTCATGGCCCGTTACTTGGAAACGGCCGTGGGGAGACGGTGTGAGTCCGGCTGTGTTGCTCCTTCTGGGCTGCTCACTAGAATCACTCGGAGTGCTTGTAAAAATCCCTTTTCCCAGCTCCAGACCGATGACATCGACACCTCTGGAAGGGGAAAGCCAGTGGACGGTAAGCCTGCCCAAGGTGATTCCAATGTAAGTCAAGTGTGAGGCCGAGGGGAGAAGAAACTTGAACTAGATGAGGGAGACAGCGTCTGCTGGTAGAGCTCACAGAACATGAAGAAGGGCAGACGTTATCTCTCCTGAGAACTTTCTCAGGCCCCAGAACTTAGCCGTTCACAGAGGCATGCTCAGAAAGTCTATAAATGATCGCATTGTTTCCAGTGATTCTCAGTTCCACTTAGAGGTGTGTGGAAATACACAGCGAAGTTTCCTGATGGAAGGGTCAAGTGCACTCACAGAGGAAGCGGGCCCTCCGCTCACCCTTGCTGGGAGCAGCCTTGTGGAGGACAAGGAAGGGTTTTCTCAGAAATGGGGGGAAGGTGGGGTGGAAAGACGGTCACAGGCTTTTCCCTGCATCGGAAGGATTGTAACAGTGGTGTAACCCTTGTAGAAGGCTTCCTCCCAGTGAGTGTCAGGGCCTGAGCCCTTGACGATGCTACAGCTTGAGCTAATGGCTAGTTTTCCTGCATTCATAAATGTCCAGAGTGCTTTACAATTGTCCAATTCTTGTGCACATGTTCGAACCTTGTGCGTCACAGCAAGGTGAGCGACAGGGACATTTGTCTTTCTGGGGATGTTCTCTGCTGACGAGGGCCTACAGCAGGGGTCCCCAACCTCCAGGCTGTGGACCAGGACTAGTCTGGGCCTGTTAGGGATTGGGCTGCACAGCAGGAGATGACCTTGAATGTGATGTGCTCGAATCATCCCGAAACCGTCCCCCCAACTCCGGTCCATGGAAAAATTGTCTTTCACAAAAACCCATCCCTGCTACTAAAAAGGTTGAGGACCGCTGGTCTACAGGATGCATTCACTGGCCTTAGATACCAGGTGGGTTCAGTGTGACCGCCTTCCAGAATCTTTCCCACACGACAATGTACTGGGGCCTTCTCTCCCACCCCTGAACTAGCACATTGGGCTGTCCTCCAATACTTGGGAAGCTTTTCCCATGGTCCAGACACAGCAGACTGCCCCTGTGTGGCTTCTCTCAGCATGACTCCGGTCGAAAATTCGAACGGGATTTTCCCACACCGCGGGCACACAAGGGTTCCCTCCTTTGTGGACTTGCTTGGGGCCAGTTTATGGCTAAACCTTCTCCCCAGAGTGGCCCTGTGAAGGTCACGGTGTCATGAGCACCCATGCTAGTCACATTCTGAGACAATGTGGAAAAGGCAAGTTATTATTTCAAGTGATCTTCCACTCCAGATGTGTAAATCTGTTTGCCTTTGGCCCGTGGCCTAGACCAATACCATTAGCATCTGAGCCCAGACTGGCACAATGAACTTTTCCATAAAACCTTTTACGCACGCACACATACGATTTTGTCAGAGGCTTTCCACGCTGCTAGTTCCCCTGGCCCGGGGACCTAGAGCCACAGTTTCCAGCGTCGCCGCTATGGCAGCCAGCCGGCAGCCTTCCCTTCGAGGAGCTACGAGGGGACTGCAGGCAGACCTGGGCAGGCAACGCCGGGGGAGGGGAGTCCGAACCTAAGAACGGTGCCACTGGAAGGTTTTTACGGTTCAGGCAGCTCTTTCCCACTGCAGGAGGCTGCCTTTAAGAGCTGCCATTTCCTTTGCATCAACTAAAAACGGACACATCTGTTGAAAAAAAGGGGGGAGGGAAAAGACAATAGCTATTATGATAGGTGTGCATGTGCGGGTGTGTGTGCGTGTGCATGTAAATCACTAAAGGAGCTGCTCGGAGAGGCGGGACCAGTGGAGGGGGTGCCCCGGGCGACTGTCGGTTGTTATTTATGCAGCATCATAAGTGTGCGCGGCTCTCAGAGCCCACGGCCATCACACTTAACTGCTACCTAAGTGCTGGCGGTGCGAGGCCTCAGAAGAACGACTCTCCTCTTTAATATTTAACCAGATGCTTCCATTTTCGAAAACGCATTTTGCTCCTTACGGAGAGGGGAGAGGACGCTGACTTGCAATTTCTGTGATGTATGAGCTATTGTCGGGGGTGATAGGAAAGCAGCTTTTGTTCCACTGACTTCACCCTCGATATTTCGATCATGTCGGCAAACAGAGCATTCTTCTGCAAGTTTTGATTACTCCCTAGATTATGGTATTCGTTAACATCCTGATGAAAGAAGCTGAGGCTTCGTTACTACAATCCCGTGACGGAGACGTGAAAGCCAAGGCAGGAGGGGTTAATGCAATGGCCCCCACGCCATGCAGGCCCAGGGAAAGGAGGAACCAGGACTTGACTTCTTGCAGGGTCTGAATTGTGTGGTTTAATGGCAAGGCCACACTACCCAGACTGCAGAGGTCCCCACAAAGTCACCCAGACTGCCAAGTGGAAGCAGCACCGCCGATTCCAGGGTGGCTGCAGGTCACGGGCTGGGTGTGGGCACGCATTTTCCTCTCTGACTTGCCACCCTGCCTCCTTCAATGCTCCCTCACCTGCGCCAGGGACGTCCGTGACCTCTCCGTCTCGTCCTCCTCGTCCTTCATCTCCGGGCCTCCTCCCCCGCCCTCCCCGGTGGCCATCTCTCAGATACCACGGCCACTACAGGCCGTGCTCAGGGCCAAATACTCATGCATTTCATGGACTCTTCTGGAACCTGACTTAGATGGGAGGCTCCGGAGTTCACCTGCCATGCCCCCCTGCTCCCTCCCTCTCCCGAGTCAGGAAGAATTGACTCTTCTTGGGTGTCCCTTTCCTTGCTACTGTCTGTGTGTGTGTGGCCAGTCTCTCCCTGCTCCGCTTGGAGCCTCTGCCCATGGCGGGGGGGCAGGGGGGAGGGTGGGGGCGGGGTGTGTGGAAGCAGCCGGCCCCTTGAAAAGCCCGCTGTTCTCCCAGGGTTGTTGTTATTACAGCCCCGCTGTCAAGCTCTCCCTCCCATGTCCCTCACACCTCATTTCCTCCTGTGCCCGTATGTTTTACACGACACATGTAAGGACAGTACGACAGGCTAGGAACAAGCGAGCAGCATCTCCCAGGAGGAGGACCGTCGGTTCTCGTGGCTCCTGGTTTACTTTCCTCTCGCCTTTGGGGCCTTTTAACCCACCCCACCCCGCTAAAAGGAAAGTCAGAGAGACCGAGGGGGGCTGAACAATAAAGCATTTCTCTGCTCCACTCCCCACCCCACTGGCCCAGACCCTCCAGGGCCACAACCGACTCCCATGCTTCACGAAATGACACAAAATATTGAGGGGCATGTCGGGGTGGCTCCACCAGCCCGTGCAGATGGCATCTGTACAGACTCCTAAGGGAGATGACATCGGACACAGGGCAGCGCCTTGTGCTGGGGACGGTGGTACCAGAGGGTCCCATTACCTGCAGGAGGGAAGTGAGGTTGGACCAGCTCCCGCTGAGAAGGCGGCAAGCCATGCATTGACGTGAAGTCCACGGGGCCGGGCCCACCACACAGCCGACGGGCTTTGATCTCGGTGAACTTTTGAATCATGTGTGACTAAAGAATTCTTTACAAAGAATTATTTCAGCTTTCTGAGTTAATGAAAAGGCAGCCCGCACAATTTATGGAAGGAAGAGACCAAGCATTCGAGGGAAGGGGGGTAGGGAGTCGTAAAATAAAATCCCAGGAGCCTTTCACGAAACAGACCTCATGGTCTGTACTGATCTTGAACTCCCCGTTTTGCCATCAGATTTATTGGGTTTTATTGGAATTCATTCTTCTCAGCCCTGGGGTTTGTGGAGATAACTCTTCCAGAGAAAAATGTGCCTGAGGCAAGATGAACCAGATTGATAAGGCAGAATCAAGGAAGTAAGCCCCTAATTATCGGGCAGTGATCGGCCCTACCTGTGCCCCGTGATCCCAGAAGCGTGAGTTCCAGACCCCTCCAGAGTCCCAGGAGGAGACTGTGAGAGCCCCCAGTGCCTAGGAGCAACTGGCTGCAACCAGCGTAGCAAAGCTCTACGAAGTCAACCTGCCATTCTTACCGCGTGACAGCATTCTGCCTCCCAACCCATTGCGTGGTAGGCGATGTGTTCTCGGGGAAAAGAAATATGGGGAGCGAGGGGAAAAGTGGCCACTTAAAAGCAGAGTGTGTGTCTCCTGTGAAATGGATGATGTCTGTGTGCACTGGCCGGGATGGGCTGCGGTGCGGCGCCCAGGGAGTAAATCACAGGAAATGTACCGAGAGAGAAATCAGAGCAACAAGGTTAAGACGTGAGTCATCTCAGATGTGGGAAACCATTTCTCTCCCAAGGCTGGGCACTCACGGCTCACTCTCATGTAGCCTTTCCCAAGATTTTTCTTTCAAGAAGAGATTAAAGACAGCCGGGATCTCTGAGAGGTCTTCATGCTTTATGCTGCAGTACTAATAAATCTAATTCCTTTCGTTAGTTATCCCTCTCCATAAAGAAACACTTTATCCACAAGCTATCCCCTGGCTCATGAGCGGGTGGTGTTTGGGATTACTTTCTACTAGAGGGAGACAGCGCGGTGCAGGGGTTAAGAGCTTGGTCTCGACCCCAAGCCACCTCGTTTGAATCCTCTTCCTAGCTAGTTCTCCCCCTCCCTGGCTGGGGACTTCGAACACAAAGCTATTCTCTAAGCCTCAGTTTCCCCATGGGAGTAATGGCGGTGTCTCCCTCCTCACGTTTTTATGAGGACTAAATGATATAATAGATAAGAAATTCTTTCTGGTACACAGTAAACCCCCAATGTCCTAAAAGTAGGTGCCTTGATGAATAGATTACAGGCTAAGTCCTTTTACTTAATTCCAAAAAGCTTTTAAATTTGAAAAGAAATATGCTCTCTAAAACCCAGCACAACTGGAATGCCCGTTAATTGATATCCATTTATTACCCAAATAATAGCCATTTATTACTCTAATTGAGCTTTCCATTGAATGAATTCCCCATAGCTCCTTTTCAGCATGTGCCTGTGTGGGTGTGTCGTGGTGGCTAACCTGGTGACCATCGTCTGATTTCAGTTCTCAGAGCAAACACAGGGAGACACGCGATCCCTCTGTAGCCTGAGCCATGTTCGGTGAGGCCACGGGATCGGCTCACGGCTTCAGAGGCAGGGAGTGCCCGAGCGCGCACTTTGCCGTCAGACTTTCTCATTCCGGCTTTGATACTCTTTCTAGACACCACATTTCTCTCCAGCTTCCTTCCTGCTCCAGCACATCCAAAATTCCAGCTACTGGATGCATGGGCTTTATTGGTACTAACAGCTTCTCACATTATAAAATGAAACGTGGAATCATATCGTGCCCTGTCCCTTGGACAAATACACACACATTTGCAAATCAGGGGAAGTCAGTCAGTCCCGGGCCCCTCAGACGGCGAGTAACAATGACACGTGGAGTTAAAGAACGCTGAGCAGTGGGGTTTGAAATGCAGCGGAAAACTGAAAAACCAAGCCAGATCATAGAGAGCTACTCATCTTCGAGAAAATAAAATGAAGGGTTTATTAGGTTTGGTGTTGTTTGGTCATTTCCAGAGGAAATCCACAAAAATACCTTCTTTCCTTAAAAATATCCCAGGAAATAACTTGTGAATTCCTTTCGCTGCTAGTTAAACATCAAGCATTATTAAGTGCCCTGAGGGCTGTTTCTGGTTTTCTTCCCCGTCCAGCATCCTACTAAATAAAGGAAAGCTAATCTGTGAGTTCTGACCCTCCTTCCCTCCCATTTTTAAGAGACAAAGGTCGCCAGGCTGGGCCAGACTGGGTTCACAGTCCACACCTGGCATCTCTAGGAGCAAGAGGAGTTCGAGACACCAGTTTGGTGGGTGCCTTGGTTGCCCACGGCTGCCGGCACAGAGTGCCACACACCAGGGGCGGGGGGGGGAGCGAAACAATGGAAACGTGCTGTCTTACAGTTTAGAGGCAAGAGGTCAAGGCCGAGCTGTGGCAGGGCTGGCTCTTCCAAGGGCTCTGAGCGAAGGGCGGGTTCCAGGCCTCTGTCCTTGAGGTATAGGTGGTGTCTCCTCCCTGTGTCTCTTCCCATGGCCTTCCCCCTGGGAGGGTTTGTGTTCAAATTCCACCTGTTTATAAGGAGAGCAGTGACATTGGGTCAGGAACCCGTCCTACTCCGGGATGACCTCATTTGAACTGATTACCTCTACAATGACCCTGTTCCTACATAGAGTCACATTCAACGTGGGAGTTTGGGGGAGACACAGTGTACCCCCTAACAGCGGGCCAGGGTCCTGAAATTGTGCCTGGGAAAGGATGGCTGTAGTCACTGAAAGGATGAGTATTAGCAAAAAAATAAGATGGCCACTGGCGTAACCTGTCCTCGGGAGCCTAACACCCTGGACCTGAAGCGGGGGTGGGGAGGCAGGACTGCAAAGGAAACCTGTACAATCGTATTCAGACGCACGACTGAGTCACATCCATCACTCAGACAGACAGACAAATGCTTCCCACTGGGCATTGCGCTGGGGGCTCATTGTCTCTCATTCGTGTGCAGTTCGGAGTATCAGAGTCAGCTCCAGCGCGGACTTCTCTGGGCACGGTTCTCACAAATGTCCTCTCCTCCCCACTACCCAGAGAATTATCTGCCTTCCCGGGCCTCCCCAGCGCCCTCTGTTACTCAGGCACGGTCACTGTGGAGTTACTGATGAGCCTCCTTCCAGAGACTGAAATCCTTTCAGAGAAAGACACGGTTAATCCCTGCAGCCAAAATGCAAAGAGGAGTACCGTAAACATTTGCCAGACGAAAGGCGGTCAGCGTTTGCCAAATTAAAACTGGATAAACTCGGGCCGTCTCCCCTCAAGAGGCTGTGAACAGCTGACTGTCCCTCCTGAACAGAGGGATGGCTGCCCCACATTTGTTCCCAAGGCAGCACAGAGGGGACGAGCAGCAAGGACCTGAGAGCTACACTGAGAACCCGGGGCCCGGGGACCAGTGCTGGCTGCAGACGCCAGTCCCCTGCTGGGACGTGAACGCGTGACATGATCAGCAAGCACAGCCCATAGCGACTCCCTTGTGAGGCCAGAAAGGTTATTTTAAGCCTCTTGGAATCCAAAGTCTTATGGTTTAATCTTTGCTCTCCTTTATCTTGAGCTATCTTTCCTGAATCTCTGGCCAAAACTAACAGTAATAAATATATATATGTATACACGCACACATATTTATATATACATGTATGTGTGTCTTTTTGCAATCGTTTACGAGAATTTCTCTGTGGCATTTGCTCCCATTTCATTGGGGCACATTTAATTTCTCCCAAAAGGACTGTATCAGCTGGCATTAGGAAACCTTAGAAATGTGTTTACACTAAAACACTCCTGAAATTGAATCTTCAAGATGGCCCAAGCCTAAGGGGACTGTTATTTCACTAATGCACCTCTGTTTTCTCTACCTCTGCTTTTGGGAAATTAAATTCTCTCACAAGTCGAGGTTGAGTTGTGGGGAGGTTGAGCTGGGGCAGCAGCTCACTCACGTTAACTCCTTATCAACTACGGACGATGCTGAGAGGAGGAGACTTGGTTCCATTTGGATTCCCATCCCCGAGCCAGCTCAGCCCTGGGCAGACTCCCAGCAGCTCTGAATTGGCCGCCTTCTTGCACCACCTCTGCACTTGAACTCAAGCCCTCCATGGGGGCAAGTCCAGAGAGGTGTCTCAGGGTCCCAGGAGCGAGCTCAGGAGTCCACATTAGTTTGCGTGACAGCATTCTTCAGGCCACAAGAGAAAGGAGGAATTACTTTCTCATTCAACGGCATTTTCATCAAAAGAGCTCCAAGCCCTCGAGGGAAAAAAGGCCTTGACCTTTCACCCACGTGGTTCTCTCCCTGCATTGTCTGGGGGCCCTGCTGCCTAGCCCTCCCCTTGGGAGAAGAAGACAGGTTCTGTTATTCGACACACTCGTCAGTTGTACCCCAGACAACCCCTATCTTGCTCCAGGAAAAACAGTGTCAAGAAAAGACGTGCAACCCGGAGACAGAGAGCTGCACCTTCACACCGCTGCCCCTGCCAGCCCTCCCGCTGAGCCCCCGAGCCTGTCCCCGCCTTTAAGCACTCTACACACCATCCTTCCTTGGGCCGGGCTTCATCTGTCGGGGTGACGGGGCGCTCTTCTCCTCTGTCTTCTTTCTGAAGAAAACAGTTCACAGTCGAGGGCGAACGTGACAGGGCTGAGGCCCAAGGACGATGACTCGGGCCCCTCCACATGTCAACAAAGGGTGGGAAGAACTTTCCTTCCTATCTGAGCGCCCGCCCAGCCTGTGGGATGAAGGTGTCGATGCGTGAAGCCAAATGCCACGGAACGGCCCAAACCCTCAAAATCTCCCAGTGGCTTTCCTGGCCTGGGGACGTTGGCAGCCCAGCCTAGTTTTCAGCACCCTGTGGCCCTGCCCGCCACCTGCCCTTCACTCCCACCTGTCCCCTGAGCTCCGCGCCTGCTCTGCCCTGCTCTCCACCACTGTCGTGCCCGCCTTCTCTGTTACGCCCCTGAAGGCCTGGTGGGTTATGTGTCCACTTCTAAGACTTTGTTTCATTCTCTCTCTCTCTCTAACCTCTCTCCACTGCAGAGACACTTACATTCTTTTTCTTTTCTCTTTGACATTGGACTCTGGGCCCAGGGGGCTCATCACCATCACGCCCAATCTCTTTGAAACGTTGTGTGCAAAGCTTGGTCTGTTGAATGTACTCACAGGTTTCTTCCTCTAACATGTCTCCCTTCCAATTCTCAGCTTTACATTTCTGCCAAATAAGTTCTTTATTGGTGGGCTTTTTTTTTCTTCTGCCTTAACCTTTCAAAAATAGTGTGAGTGGCTGGAAAAGGTGTTGGGTCCGATTAACTTGCGTCGAATGTCAGGAAGGTGCATCACTAGCTCTTCGCAGCCCGCAGGCTTTGGGCGGTGATCGGAGAGGTGGCCAGAGCATCCGGGGGAGGGCCGGTGTGAGGAACTGGGCTCAGCACGCTCAGCGGGGAGCTCCGTGTGGGTCAGCCTTGCGGGGCGCTGAGAACCACGAGGGGGAAATGCTATCTTCAGAAAAGTGGGCCAGTGTAAACGCAGCACCTTCCAATGCTACACATTTAAAAACAGCCTAATTCCCAGAATGAGTTCATTAATGAGCACTGCTGCTTCCACCCGCATTGAGCAAGATAAAAGCATCTCACACTGTTCTGCATCCTTGAGAGGACAGGAAATATGTCTCAGTCATCTTGGTGTCTTCACACAGAGAAGAGACTCAGTACATATGCACAATGAGAAAGCGACTGAAAACGCAGATCTGTGGTTGGAAATGAGAGGTCCTTTAACCCTTGGTTCTAGAACAGAGCTGGTCCTTACCGAGTCCCTATTAATTTCAAAAACTAAGGGTGAATTCCATGTGTAAGTTTCCTACTGCTGCTGTAACAAATCACCACAAACTCAATGGCTTAAAACAACTCAACTCATTATCGTACAGTTTCAGAGGTCAGAGTTCAAAATCGGTGTCCCCGGTGTCCGTGGGGCTGCAGTCCCTCTGGAAGTTGTGGGGAGAATCCATTGCCTTGCCTTTTCCAGATCCTAGATGCTGCTCACCTTTCCTGGCTCACGGCCCCTCCTCCATCTTCAAAGCACATCCCTCAGTTTCCATCCTTCCGCCTCTCCCCGACCCGACTCCCCCGCCCCCTCCCATGTAAGGGCTCCGTGCTTCCGCCAGGTCCACCTGGACGATCCAGGAGAGTCTCCCCGGCTCAGAACCCTTCACTTTATACATCTGCACAGTCCCCTTCACCGTGCGAGGTGGCAGGTCCTAGGGATTCCAATGGGACTATCTTAGGGGTGCCATCACTGGGCCTCCCCGACCCTGTGTACGACATGCCCATCAGCTCACACCTCCCCTGGACACTGTTCGGTTCTCTCCCTGGACCTCAGGACAGAGCCCTGTATGGCCCCACCCTGCCCACTTCTCCGGCCCTTCAAAGCTGATATGAAGAATACAGAGCTCAAGTCTAGCAATCTGGGCTTTCATGAAGTGTGAAACTTACGGCAAGTTATTTGACCTGAGTTTGTTTCTTTTTCATTGTTTAGAAGTGGGAAAAATTATCATGTATCCCACAGGATCATTTGTGAGAATTCCATAAGAGAAAGTATAACTAAATTAAGGATAGCCTTTGGTTGAGTTCCTAGAACATTAGAAGACCACTAAATGGTTAGCCCTAAACATATGATTTATTATGATGATTATTATTAACTTATTCAAGTCAAGGACTATTTGTCAAGCAACTACTATATGCCAAGCACTATTCTAGCCACTTAGGATACATCCATGAACAAAACAGACAAAGATTTCCACGCTCATAGAATTCACATTCTTGTCGGAAGTACACACACACACACATAAGGGATGAACTGCACATACAGAAAGAAATAATAGGGCAAGTTAGTGGATAATGCGTGTTCTAGAAAAACTTACAAGAGCAAGGTAAGGGACTGGGTGCTGGAGGGGGAGGCTCTGCTGCCATTTGGAAGGAGGGTGGGGTCCCTGGGACCTCAATGAGGAGGTGACCCTTGAGCAAGGATCTGAAGGAATGGAGTGGACCGCTTTCTAGGCAGTGGGAAGGGTAAGTAGGAAAACAGTGCATCTGAGGAGCCCTGACTGGTGTGGTCCAGTGGGTTGGGCCTGGTCTGTGAACTGAAACGTCACCAGTTCGATTCCCAGTCAGGGTACGTGGCTGGGTTGTGGGCCAAGTCCCCAGTTGGAAACCAATGGATGTTTCTCTCCCTCTCTCTCTCCCTCCCTTCCCCTCTCTCTAAAAATAAATAAAACTTTAAAAAAAGGAATAAAGAGTGCCTTCGAGGAGCAGCACAAAGGTGGCTCAGCGAGAACAGAGGAGAGTCGGCCAGTCTGGGTGGGGAATGTGGCTCCCATCAAGACTTTGGAAACTCATAAAAGTCCCGAGGGCCTCCTGAGGCATCACAGGGACTGGGGCTCTCACTCCGAGTGGACTGGGGTGGCACCGCCAGGTTTAAGCAGGGGAGCGACGTGCTCTAACTTGGGATTTGGGTTTTTGGATGGATTTTTTTTTTTTGGTTTTGTTGTTGTTGTTCAAACAGTTTCATTTATCTAACGTTTCTAAGTGTTCTGTGTTTGCCACATTGCTAGAAATTGAACTTTTATGTTACTTTATGAACATGTTTATAACTAATGTCTAGCTCAAGCCACATTAAACTGGTTCATGTTTTGAAGCACATTTCACACAAAAAATATTTTAGGGAGTGCACCCTCTCCCTACTGTTGGTGTGTTTCTTTTAGAAAACAGCAGGACACTTAGGAAAGCAGAGGAAAAGTAAAACAATAGACATTGCTGGTTCCAAAGCTTGAGAAATCTTACCCAGTGATTCATCCGTGGGGCCTAATTTATAACTCCAGATTTCCTGCCCATATGCTACCTAGAAAATGCAAACCGTTAACTGGAATATTTTGAACAGTGGAAAATTGAGCCCAAAACATTTATTTCATTGGCTCATTTGATAATTATTCAGCTATCAGAAATCTGTTTCTCAGTAACGAAGGATCTCTAAGTGAGAAATTGCAGCTGTGAGGTAATAAACTCTTCTTTTAAACTTGAAGGGTGGAGATTCTTTTCTTGCCGTCATCCATTTAGTTTATGACATAAGTACATGGTATTTGCATTCATGTTTCGAGGGAAAAAACTGTTCATTCATTAAATATTTCATCTTTCCTCGAACACTTGCACAGACTAGTTTGTAATTCCTGTCGAATGTGAGATATACGTTATTATCGAGTCATTTGGTTTCTTTGTCTGTTTCCTGCTACTGCTAAGACCAGGACTGACCAAGGAGATGCCACTGGCTGACACGCCCCTGCACGTCCCTCTGGCTGCTGTGTGGGCAGTCTGGGGGAGGGAGGGGGACACGGGCAGGGA
>PVKM010009946.1:0-35854 GCA_004027735.1 Carollia perspicillata | reverse complement strand
CATGCTTCCTGAGGCCCAATGGCCTCACTAGGTCTGGTTGCTAATTCTTTCTTGATTGCCACAAAAATGGAAGGAGAGGTGGGGAAAAGATGGAATTATTTCTGGGTTCTAAAGTAGGGGTTTTAGTGCTCTGTGGTCTACCTCGAGCATCTGTGCAATGCCATCATGCCGGTAGATCAGCTCATACTGGGTTGACTTTATAATTGGAAGAGAAGTCACACTAATGTGTCAAGTTGTAGATAATCCACCCTTCACACCCCACATTCCTGTCACTGTTTGTCCTCAGGAAACTGACCCTCTCTTGTTCTTTGGTTTCCTTATCCAAAACCTATGCCCAATGATGTGCCCTTTTTAAGAGAATTCTGATTTAAAGAAATTGACATTCTTCTTGGAAAGCGAGTGGGTGTAAAAGCTGTATGGCCAAAAGAAAAGAGACTGGCTTCGTAAATGATAACAAAGCTTTTTCATTACAAGTGTTTCAAGCAAGAGCATTCTCATTACGGAGGCACTGTGTAAATTCAATAAAAGCGTTGAAAAGAAAATTTGCCGTGTCAAGGATTAAGGATGAAAATTCATATGAAGCATGACTACAATATACTTAAAAGGTTTACAAAGAAAAGGTTACACCAAAAACAGACTTACAGTCAGTTACCCACAGCCAATCCTCAGGGAGGTCTGCCAGTCAGTAAGGCAGCCCCACGTGGCAGACAGAACAGTGGACAAGAATCAGGAGTCCTGGATCTAGGTAACATTTATGGAGTGACTATTTCATCGTGGGTATTGACACTTGCCCAAAGTCCCACCACTGGGGCTCACACCCCAGAGGCCAGATCCCAGGGTCACACTCTACCACTACACCACACTGCCATCTAGGAAAATAATTTCTGGCAAGTCACACTGAGTTCCCACACCTAAGTTTGGGTTGACCTAGATAAGCTCTGAAGAGGTTTCCAGATGTAACATAAAGCTAGACTGGGTGAGCTGATCTACTTCTTTGACAGGATATGTCAATATATCCTTCTTTGACAGAATGTATCTGTATCTTCCCATCTTTCCAGCTCCGTCCTCCTCCCAGTTGAGAGCCCACCCGCGCCAACCTGACGCCTTGCGTGGCACTGAGAAGCGCTCTATAAATGGAATTGACTGGTAACACTCTGGACTCCTGCTTTCTGCTGACCTGCTGATTGCATCAACAGCAAACGCATGCCGTCTGGGCGTCACTGACCTTCCTTACTTCTGAACAGCCCTTCTGCTCTCGTGTGGTTGGTTCCTTGACCCAGTCCTCACAGCAATCATTCAAAATATTTTCTACTCCCTTTCAGGGCCCAGCCCCATTTGCAGCCCCTCTCCACCCCTCGCCTCCAGAAGATAATCTCGACTCCTACTTTTCCCAGACTGATGTTCCCAGAACTCCTATTTTCCACTTGACAGAATTTCTTTATGTTTTCACTGCTCCTTTTCTCCTTTCTGCCTTTTTAAAGAGAAGCAGTATCAGTCTTTCTTGTCAGTGCTTCCGAAAAGAAAGCCTTCCTCTGCCTGCTCCATCTGATGGGAACTTGTTCTATGATTTTCCCTTTCTCTTAGTCCATCTTTAATCTCCGCCCATGTGTCTAGGAACAGACTTAAGTCCAGGAGCTGCAGCAGGCCTGGACATGAACTGACGCTGGGGAAGGTCTCTCTGCGCCAGCGACTGTGGGAGACAATTCGACCTCATGTTTCATTTAATCCTCCCAGCGGCCTCAATGGTTTATTTTGTTTCATTACTTTATTATTTTTTTTATTTTGTGATGGAAAATAATGCTTAAAAACATTCGGTGACTTGGCCAAGGTGCACAGAAAATAATTGAGTAGTGCCAGGATTTAAACCAACTTTGATTTCAGACTGGATGTTCCTCCTACCATACCCCACTTGTTTCTCAATACAAATAAATAAGTCCTTTCCTGCAAACCTGAGGCTTTAAGCTTTCCTTCTGGTCTTTCACTGCCAGACTTTGAATACAGCAAGTGTTTACTGAACGCGGGTGATGTGTGAGTGGCCGAGGCGCACGCTTCATCCTGAGGGAAGACAGAGAAGAACAGCACAGTCCTTATCTGCCAGCAGCTTCCAACCTGAAAAAGGTATCGGATGTGTAAATACAACAAAATGGGGCAGAAAGAAGTGCTACATGAAGATACCAGAATCTTCAGAGAACACAGATAAAGAACAATTAACTCTCACTAAGGAAGGGTCAGGGCAGAGAATTTCATAAAATATTAGTTTTGGAGAGCTCTGCAAAGCACTCAAGCCACTTCCTCCTGGCCTGCAATTCTTTTCTGAGAACATGTCTCCTCCCCTCCCCCTCCTTTCTCTTCTCTCACTTCCAACCTACCTCACCACCATAGCCTCAGAAATGGTCTCCCTAAGCCGAGATTTTCTTGATCCAATCCAGCCGACGAAACATCCTTTCTGCTGGGTTGCCCTTTATTATATCCAACTCAGATTTATTACTCCCTGAAGAAATATATTCTGTGGCTCCCTGCTGCCCAATGGGTAGGAATAAATTCACTAACCTGGTCTCCAACAATCACAGGCCCACCCTATGAAGTTGCTATAAAGATCAAATGTGATAACATACGGGGAAAAGGTGTGAAAACCACGAAACATTCCAGAGATAGGTGGCTATTAGCATTATTATATACCTATACTTGAACCAGTGTCTGTTCCCTGAATTCCCCCTTGACCTTAGCCCTTAGCTCATGTCATTCCCGTTCCTATAATGTTCTCTCTCCTCATTTCTAATTCTAAAATTCTAGTCTTTACATCTCTCGAGGCCTAGCCATAAACACTACAGTCTTAAGGAAACATTTTCTGACCTCTCAATGAAGATTTCTTCAGGCTTCTCTGCACATCCAGAGAGTTTTACTTCCAACTTTTCCAATGTGTGTGTCACAGCCAGCCAAGTGTCACAGACAGTTGAGGACATGCCATAGCTGCCCTATTCAACTGTGAGTCCAAGACTATTCATCTTGTAAAGTTCATGCGACTACCACAGTGTTTTACGTAAAGTGGGTGTTCAAATGTCTATTGAAGGGAAGACTACTAAATGGGAAGTTATGTTACTCCATACTAAAATAATCTTAACAGAAGTAAAGGGGGGAATTTTTCACATATCCCTGCCAGTGTCTAAAGCAGGGCACGAGGAGACAGAAGACACACATACACAAAATAGCACTGTTGCAGGGACCATCATGTGGGGAAGAAAACCCAAAACTTATCCAGGCCCAGTTCTGTGTCTGCTCCTTCAATTCTTATTTTCCAATCAACCACTGGAAAACCTAAGTGACAATCATCCGTTTTTCCATCTTTCTCCCAGAAATTCAGAATTCAGAAATGGGGGTTATTTTGAAAATCAAAATGAGTGGCTGAAAGTCTCATCTAAAACCATGCTTTTCTGTAGTACTCTCCTTCAGTTTTCTCTCTCCCCCTCTGTGCTGTTTATCTCAAGTGACTAGGGGATCTAGTTTAAGTAACATCTTGTTATAAACAGTTAAGTTGAATAATGTTGCAAGAAAACAGTTGGACCCATGGAGAGCTGGGACCATGGTCAAAACTAAGGGCCTGCTCTGTCTGGTACAGCCCAGAGAGCTCAGTCTGGTTGGACTCTCCAAGCAGGCAGTGACTCAAAAATCAGGCAGGACACCGAAGGGTCTCTGAGCTCGGACTCATGCAGACAGGGGATGGTACCAAAGGCCTCCAGCCAGCCCCGGGAATGCAGACTGCAGACCTGCATTCACTTCTCACTGACCCCGCTTCGGATGGCGTGACGTTTTCCGTGGACTCTGCCTTTACTACAGGCACAACTGCGTGGTGTTTGGGCAGCAGGTGGCTCCTCTTCCCTCTGTCACTTGGAATTCATACAAGGACTGAAAAGTGTGGCTGACCAGGCTAAGCGGTGAGATCGCCAGTTCCAGCCAGACTTTCTAGATTGGTCTCAGCTTTTATTACATTATCGTCTTCTCTCAGAAAATTCATAATGTTTCTCAAATGCCCCAAGCCCACTTACTCTACTTCCTGGATAATCTCCAGCAAGTCACTCATCTCTATAAAATGTTCCATCTTTTGCCTCTGCAGAAGCTGGTAAGAGAGTGAGGGATGGTGTGCAGTTCTCTTCTTTTCTTGTCCATATATTTTGAAGTAAAATTAGATCTCAAGGATGGATGAAACTTTATACCTGGAACAGAGTCAATATAAAGAAATAAAAGGTTTGTCGAGGCTTGTTTTTCTTCACCTGGACTGCCTCCCATTATTCGTACTCCAAAAAAAATGATTCTCCATCAGCTGCCTGCCAGAATTCTAGTACAGGGCAGGAACTCAAACACAAGCAGTTCCAGGGCGACTTTCTGGGCCCAGGTTTGCAATTTGATGGCATTATTCCTACCTTCCCAACAGGGCAACAATTGCATACACAGCCATGTATTGTTGCAAAAGGCTTAAGTGTTTGCCAGGCATGCAAGGGAGGAAATGGAACCATTTCACTGAGTCTAAGGTCAGTGGTTCCAAAACTGATGGACCTGCCAACTACCTGAGATCCTTGCCTGCAAAAACATCTTACCCTAGATCACTGGTCCCTAGGCCACACACACTTCTTGGGACACTTCTAGGAAAACTGGTGGGAACTGTTTTGCTTAAACCATGAAGATTCTCTGGAGACAGTACGGTGACCATTCAGCTCTTCCTTCCATCAGCCAGCTCCCCACTCACTCTCCCAACTTGGGGACTGTTCCAACCTACTGCAGGCCTTGAAAGTCTGGCTCTGCCTCCTCCCTCCCACCAGAGGATGTTCTTCCATATGGGATATCCAAGCCATAGTCCATGGAGACCTGAGCTTTCTGAGATCTCTTCATTAGAGGGTTTATGGAGTTGCAATTCTCTCCAAATATCCTATTACATTCCTTAAGACTGGCATCTGGTATGGGGAGGGAAAAGACTGGATTTACCAACTTGGGCTCAGGGCACCTTTTCCCCTTGGGCATCTGAATAGAATATTTTGCCACAGTGTCTGAAGCCCCAGATGCCACACAGCCTGGCAACCCCACCTGAGGATGCTCTGTCTTGGCTATATGTGAAATAATCCAAGTACCCTTGAGGGTACATACATAGAATGCTTTTCCTTACTGTTTATTTGCTTGTATATATCTACTGCTCCCTATTTTGAAAAGAATTCAATAAACTTAAAAATGCAGATAGTAAATCATGTTAAAACTAAGGGGTGAGTAGAAAAAATAAAATACATTTGAGATACCAAGTTGAACAACAATAAAAATAAAAATAAAATAAATAAAATAAAATACAAAATACGAAGAAAAGAAAAAATATATAAAATAAAAAAATACATTTGCGATATCACGCACAGAATAATGTATGCTATAAATTTGCACAGCTTCTAGAATTGGGCCACAAATTTGGCTGTGAGCTTATGAGCAGCCAAGCAAAGAAAAATATGATATGACTGGTAGTGTCTGACATAAAAATAACACAGCTGCTATGAAGAAGCCAAGCTTTTCCTAGTAGAGAGATACTGAGGAATCTTTTCACTTCTCTCTCTCTCTCTCTCTCTCTCTCTCTCTCTCTCTCTCTCACTTTCTCTTTCTCTGATCTATATAATGAAAGCATTGTGTGATGACTTGGACTTTGTATGATGACTTGGCCAACATCCCTATGGCCAAAACAGCAAGCTTCATGTGACCTTGTCTCCCGACCTCCCTCAGTCGAAGGGTGCCATGGCAGCAACGCACAGCTCAGCAGCAGCAGCTGTCCAAAGTCATTCTTGAGTAAAAAAAAAAAAATAACCTAGTAAATAAAATTCAGAAAAAATAATCTCCTGAAAGAATGAAATAAAATGCTTAAACTACCCAGCTCTCTTATGGTTTAAATGATCTCAAGGGTAAATACTTAAATATCTGGAGAAATTAGTACTTTGGAAATCCTCCATGCCATTCTATGTGACTACTATTTCTTTCACCTGAGAGTTTGGTAAGAGTTGGGTAACAGAAAGCTTAAAGTTATGTTTTTAGCAAGAACTTGAAAAGCCGATAGTTGCCACTTAAGAGCAGAGACATAAACTTTGGCTGCCAACTGAGCATGGTGAAGGATCAGGCCACCTTATTAGTGAAGAAAAAGGAAGAGGAGGAAAAGAAATAGAAGGAAGAGGAACAAGAGGAGGAGGGAGAAAGGAGAAGAAAAAGAAGGGAGGAGGTTTGAAAGGGGTAGGAGGGAGAAGGGACTATTTTCTAGGATACAGGGTAGACTAGATGGCCATGGGGAAGTAAGCCAACCAAGAGCAGGTCTGGGACCAAAATAATCATGAATTAGATCTCAATATCCTTAAATCTAGTGTTATCAATTAATTCCAACTCCAACCAAGGAGATAATGTTTTTCATTTTTATGGATATGTTTTAAGAATGGATATATTTTAGTTACAAGCAAAATGATATTTCAGGACATTTAAGGAAAGATATCTTTAGCTCTTACATCTATTCAGAGAAATTTCAAAGTATTTTGGGTTCCTTTAGCATGAAAGTATTGAGAGGTACTATGTAAATGTAGGTTGTTATTACAATTTGATGACATTCCCCTCAAGCAAAAACTGCTAGAATCCACAAAATGCAGAATGAAGTGCACGCACTTCTTATTATTTGAGGACAATTAATTAACAAGCACATAAACAATTTACTTAGAGATCTAATGCTTGTAGCTATCTTATCTCTCCCCCTGCCCCCCGCCATGCAGGGGAGAAAATACAGAACTGAAACTCTCGCCGTGCCCAAGGGATCCTTCCTCCCTCTTCACCCACAACACAAACACACACACACACACACACACATCCCTAAGACCAGAATGCAGACTCTTTAGTGGCCGAGATTTCCCTCTAGGAAAGTTATAAATAAAGTCCACACTGAACCATTAACTCAATCCTTCCAGAAATGTGCTTTGTCTGTGAAACTACTAAAACCAAGTCACACACGCTACACACCAGCCACTATCTACCATCCCTACTAATGGTGCAAAAGGAAGGCAGACCATAAATATACATTTTTAAAAAATGTTTTAATTTATCAACTTGTATTTGACTTTGAAAAGCAAGAGTTTTAGACTTTAGTTTAGAATTGTTTTGTCCTTAGATACAGGATAGAACCACAGTAAACAAAGCAAAATAATGAGCCTTAGACGCACCATCTGTCACGGTTAGTCTACGTAGCAGATAATCAGCATTGGTAGAAAATGGGGAGCTGCCTCTGTCTGAGAACCTATGCAGTTACACAAAAATCTGCAGTCATGGAGATATAAATGGAAGTCAGTTATGTACAGCTCCATTTGAGTTTGCCTGTAAGACTGTAATGCCTTTCTCCAAATCTACTTTTTGAAATGTGCTCATCACTGGTAACGTTTTCTCCATTTTGAATTGTGTCTATAATAACTGGAACTAGTTTAGTGGTCACAACGTTAATACAAGAATATGAAACAAAAAAAGATTCATTTCCTATTCTACAATTTTAAGTACAAATGAAGAACCAAAAAAAAGCTCCTCTAAATCTCTCTTACGGATTTCAAGTTTAGAAATATGCAGAGCACTTGAAAGCAATAAAAGAAATAACCTAAGAAAATTAGGCAAAATGAATTTGCAATTAGTTTGTGAAATTGCGATAAATGCATTTTGAAAGCAAAGAGTAAAATGTAACTTTGTTCAGTATAATTTGAAATTGGCTTTTGTGCTTAATATAGTTCACTTATAATTAGATGAAGATTTTGTTCTGGTTTGAAACATTCAAAGTTCCATCTTGAGATTGCTATGTACTATGTACACAGAACTTTTCAGCAAGAAAGTCTGCTGCTACTGCTGCCGCGTTTGCTTTGACAGCTTTTATCCTAGTTTTATAGAAATGAAAGAGTGAAAGAACACAGCTGGTTTGAACAATGGAGCATGTTCAACATTAGGCCAAACACTTTAGATATTGCAAAATATTGCAGGCTATATTTATAGCTCTTAGCAGGTTTTTGAAATTCATGCTGATAGTGCCTTACTCCTGCTTATTGGACCAAATTGCCATTTAATGATCAAATTATCTTTCGGCCAAAAAAAAAAAAAAAGGCTTTCAAAGGCGATGACGCTTAGTGTAACCTCTTGGCAATACCAAAACAGTGATGACTTGAAACCCTTCCTATATTATTTCAAGATGTCTCAAAAATTCAAAATCATTCTAGATACCAAGAGAATTTAAAAGATTTTTATGTTGAACTGCTTTATATTTTTCCCTAAAGAAAATGAATATCCTGCCTCTGATAACCTCTCTCTCAGTCATGAAATTGTGCCCTGAATCATATGCCAGCACCTTCCAGAAAACCCCAAGAGAAGGCAGGGGACAGGCCATCAGGTGATTGCCCATACTCCATTTAAACTTTCTTTTTCGATAGCAGCTGTTTTTAATAGAATTTTCTCATTTTGTAATAGAATTCTATAACTTTGGGGAGTGCTAGCAGGGGCTCACATTCTTTTTTTTTTTTTTAAAGATTTTATTTATTTATTTTTAGACAGAGGGGAAGGGAGGAAGAAAGAGAGGGAGAGAAGCATCAACGTGTGGTTGCCCCTCACACGCCCCGTACCAGGGACCTGGCCCGCAACCCAGGCATGTGCCCTGACTGGGAATCCAAGTGGCCATCCCTTGGCTCACAGCCCAGCACTCAATGCACTGAGCCACAGCAGCCGTGGAAGGTGGGGGCTCACATTCTTTCACATTAATAACATGAGAAGCAGTGACAAGAAGCGGGCAGTGGTTATATGTTTAGTGACCACACGCTGCAGCGGGCCAAGTTTTGCAGGACAATGAGATTTCTACAGGTTTATTGACTACCTGCAAGATATAAGGGCTAGTGACAGTACTAACCTGTCCTTCCACCCCAAGGTAAATGTCTCCCCAATTCCCACAGCATCTGTTTGTTTAACCCATTGTCATTTATCATCGTTGCTGTTAACAAACAATTAACTAGACCTCAGATATCACAGCTATAAAATTGAGACATTAATACATATTTCATGGTGCTGTACATTAGGATTAAAAGTCATACACTCAGACATACACACATAAATAATCCACTTACCAAACACAGACTTAATATACTGTATATATTGGACACTAAGCAAAATGGTTTATGTACTTTTCTTATTGAAGAAAAATGAAGTTAGCCCTGGCCCAGTAGCTCAACTGGTTGGAGCGTTGTCTGGTACACAAGAAATGATCTCAGGCTTGATCTCTGGTTAGTACACAAACCTGGGTTGTGGGTTCCATCCCAGTCAGGGCAACCAATTGATATTCTCTCTCTCTCTCTCTCTCTCTCTCTCTCTCTCTCTCTCTCTCTCTCCTCTCTATCCCTGTCCTTTCTCTCTAAAATCAATAAACACATCCTCAGATGAGGATTAAAATAAAAGAAAAATGAGGTTAAATTTTGCTCAAGTTAATTTTCGAAAAGTCACACAACAAAGTAAATAGTGGAGTCAATACTAAAACAAAGTGTTTTCTGATTCTGAAGCCTGCACTCTTTCTACCATACTATGTAGCTTCTCATCAGCAGAAGAGAGCACTTCTCAAGGTTGTATTCCATTGATCTTGGCTGGTGGCTGCAGAGAC
Source organism: Carollia perspicillata (assembly GCA_004027735.1). Taxonomy (NCBI): domain Eukaryota; kingdom Metazoa; phylum Chordata; class Mammalia; order Chiroptera; family Phyllostomidae; genus Carollia; species Carollia perspicillata. The sequence continues at coordinate 26,190 of PVKM010009946.1, read as the reverse complement.
AGCCACCCAAGAAATATTTGTCAATTGAAAGAATGAAAGACACTAAAAAATTGCTATTGACTTGTGAGCAGAATATTTATATAATATTCTAAATAATTCTCCCCAGAATACTGGTAAAGCTAAGCTTCTTACCCTAGAGAAGTAGTCAGGACCTCTCAGAACCAGGTAGGGCTCCCAGAACCCAGGGTCTTCCATGGAGAGTACTGTGTGGTTCCTTTACTTGCCTGCGTATAAGAATCACCTGGGAGAATTTAAAAATCTCTTGCCAGGCCAGTTGAAAAATAATCTCTCGAAGGTTGGGACCAAGACTCCTGGACCTGTAAACGTCCTTCAAGAGCCCCTGAGGCTGACCTAATGTCAGCTGGATCCCCAGACACTTAGAAACAGCTAGAAGGACAGCCCTACAGAGACAGAGATCCAGATTTGCAGTTTAATCATCCACCCAAAGCGTGGAACTTGGAAATGAGTTGTGGTCTTACTATAGACCACAGAGAGCTGCTCCGCTGCATTTACTCCCGAGTGTCATAGCAGTGAGTCACACAGGAATTGAGCACCACCCCTACACTCGGTAGTGGGTGGCAGGTGCAGAAATGAGCCGGCAGCAGTGTGCTAATAAGATCTGTCACTGATCTCAAAAGAGAAGAAGATCATCAAGCTGCCTGCTCTCCCAAAATACTTGAGTCTCAGACAACAGGGACAGTTGTCCCGAGTCCCAGGCTCAGGTAGGTAGTGGGCAGGAAAGGCTTATAAAGCACAATACTAATTTCACTGAGTTCTTAGATGTAAACTAATGCTCCACAACAAATACGTTGAAGGTTTACATGGTCCATTCAAATAAAAAACAGTTAGTGAATCTCAATGTGCTAGTTCTATGAAGACTTTAAGACCCATGTCGTCTGCCTGTTTATTTCTCATGGTCCCTGATACACAGAGGGTGCCTCACTACTGTTGTTTCTGATGCTTTGAGAGAATGCTGCTTTCACCTACAGCATTTTGATTTCCTTCCCCCATGATTCTTCACTTACTCCGCCCACAGTAGAGCGATTTGAGTACTTGTCAAACTCCCAACCTACTCCCACTCTTCCCACGTGCAAGTAAAGCACCCGGAGGGCAGAGTCTACGTGGTTTTTCATCTCAGAATCTTCTAACATATTTGGCAAGGTGATGCGGACGCAGGAAGCACTCGATATTTGTTTGTTTGTCGCTTGCTCTCTGAAAATGTTGATAAAAACAACTCTGTTGGAAAAACATCAGAGTATCATATATGCAGGCGTACCTCATTTTATTGTACTTTGCTTTATTGCACTTCACAGGTTTTGCACTTTTTATAGACTGAAGGCTAGACCCTCCACCAGCAAAAAGATTACAACTCACTTTATTGTGGTGGTCTGGAACCAAATCTATACTATCCCCAAGGTATACCTGTAGAGATCCAGGAGCAGAAGGTCAATAAAATATAAATTTCTCAGATGCACACAGTAGGCTCTTGGGTATAGTCAAAGGTTTGTTACCAGCAGGAACAAGGCAAGTGCCTAAAAAGAGAATTTACTTCTTTGGGAATTCTATTGAACTTTAATAATCAAAATCACAATATTTGGTTGTTGATTGCTTTTTGTTTTTCACTAAGGTAGTTTTCTCTCTTCCTGGTCTGTAAGTTCCTTGAGGGCCAGAATATTCCTCATGATACATAGAATATATTAAACAAATTTGATTGGTTAAAAAAATGAACATATGTAACAACTAGTGTAGGAAATCTTGTTTCTCTTATTTTGTATAAATTACAAGATATCAGAATGTTGATACCTTAGGACAGAGTTCTAGATGACAGCCTATGTAGGAGGAAGAATAAAAACATGTATATTTATGGCTCCCAGCTCTATAGCTTATTGAAAAAAATTAATAGTAGTTTTTAAAACCTAACTTAAAAAAACAATTTAGTCCACACTTGTTCATTCTGAAACTAAGGTCTTTAAATACCATGAAGGTTTACTCAGCAATGTTGATGCTATTGTTCACATAAAAGCATCATTAGATCACTCAATTACTGATGGAGGAAACAGCTTAGTTGAATTACGTGAATCGCAATGGTGGATGTTTGAGTAGAGAAAATCATGGTCAGTTTTATGCATGTTTGTTTCATTTAAGTGGGGGAAACTGTGCATACCATTTCTATTTATTTTATGCACAGAGCATAATAATATAGCAATCCAACAAACAATAAAATAGAGGCACATTTTCATAGTGAATCTCTTTTTAATGAAGATTTTTTCAAAGATGGCCCTGTGATTATCCATACTAAAATAGAGCTCAACACCACTGTCTTAAAAGGACACCCTTTTCCTCAAGAACTTCAAGGACAGATTCCCTTGAATACCAACTTGCCTTTACAAATGCCATTCCCTTTCCCTTTCTTAGCCATTCTCCACCTTCAAGACCCAGATTATACGCCATCTTCTCTGTTAAATATTATCTGACTTTTACTCCCTACTCAGAAATAATTCTTTCCTCTATAGTCCCATATCATGTTTTACATACTTTTATTGTAGGACTTCGTTTAATTTATCCATTTATTCAACAAGCATAGAGCAGCTTATCATTAGTTGGTCATCAGGCGTGGAATCAGGAATACAGAGAGAAGCGTGAAGCTAGCTCATCCAGTGGTATTGCACTTATTTCTCTTTGTCTGTTTCTCCAATATCCTAAGTTCCTTGAAGTATAAAGTGTCTGTTTCGTTAGTTGAGCAAGCCAGGAGCAACAGGTGACAAGAGCTCCCAGATGTATTGTGAAGCTCATCTTCTGTTGTTAGATTCTTTTTCTTCATCTGTTCTAAAGTCAACATTTGTCTTCCTTCTTCTAGTCCTCTCTTGCTACCATTTCTGCTATCCTTTCATGCACCATGCATAAAACTGACCATGATTTTCTCTACTCAAACATTCACCGTCTTGCTAGTTTCTCCAAATAAAAACCTAAGGGTCACTATCAACTTTCCTGTTTTCCTGACCTTCCCCCTGGATGAAACAAGTAAAAACGGGTTATCACACACCCTAAATGACTTTTAATTCCCCTTTTCTTGCTCTTCGCTGGTTCTGCTTAGCTTCTTTGCCATCTTCTACATGGGCAATTTCCATGGCATCTTAACTGGTTGCCTCAATGGTGAGCTGTCCCCCCACCAATTTGTTTTCCACTTTATGCCTGAGTTTGCTCTCTAAAATGCAAATCAGATCATTTTTTTTTCCAACCACCACCTCTTCTCTCTTTAAAAAATTACTGTTGCCTTCTCATCACCTTCCCAACAAGGTGCTGAGATGTCCAAGCCTCTCTCTTACAGTATATTAGACTATTCATGAACTGGCTTTGCTTTTTGCCAAGCTCTCTAAATTCACTGCTGCTCACTCACTCTGCTCAAGAACACACCCCAAAGGGGACCAGGACTGCCCTTAGAAAAGCAGGACTGGGAAACGTAGAAAGCTAAAATCTTCTCACACATCATAGATGGCACTGCTTTGGGAACTAGTACAAGAGATAAGAGCTTAATCAAGCTCTGTTCAAGGGGAAATGATGCTGTTCCTCTTAGACACGTGTATTCCAATCCCTATGACAGAACAAGGAAAATAATGAACATCACAAATTAAATTAAGGCATCTTCTGAAAACATTGCTTCTTCCTTGGATACTCAGCACTTATGTAGAATGTTGCTATGATTTCCAGGACTGAGTCACATAACTCTAAAACTAGAGGAGATACTAAAATCATGTAAACCAACCACCTCATTTCACAGATGAGAAAACTCAAGCCCAGAACATTGAGAGATGTGTCCAAGCTCACACAACCAGTAAATATCCATTTCTTTAACTCCTCCAAACAGAAATAAAGGAAAATAGATTATATAATATTAAACAATAAATTAAATTATACACTTTTCTGAGGAGCAAAGTCATTCATATGCCAGGGCCTCCATTCCAATGTGGTTTCATCTCTAAAACTCACTTTTTATTTTGCATTTTCAATTAGACACAAGGTGAAATGTCTCTTTATGGAAATCTTGACTCACTTTTACCTGTCGCTGTGGGTGTATTAAAGTATATAAAGTTATAAAAAGATATGAAATATGAATATAATCTAGTTTAATTATTCCCATCCTCCAAAGACTATAATGGCAGTTAGATGTCAGTAAAATCTCCAGTGGTTGAACTTCATGTTAGAAAAATAGTAAGTAAAATAAAAGCTAGAGAAAAGAGAGCTGATAAAAAGCACCAAAAAAAGAACATTTATCTCCACCAAAAGAACATGTACCCATGACAGAAAACCAAGTTTCATATATAGATAGCATCAGTGAGTCAAAGATGATGACAATATTTGGCAAAGTTAAATCAAGCCAAGTTCAGTGAATTTATAGATCACTGAGCTATTTTTTTAAGAGAAAAAGCACTTGAAACATTTTTATTTGATAACTTACTTGTACTTGCTGTCTGTTCCTTTCCACTAGCCAGGGGCTAAATCTGAGACAAATGGCCACTGGGGTGTAATTCTTTGAAGAGGCTGGCTTCAGCAGCCCTCTCTAACTTTCAAGATAATTCGTATGCATCACTATAGTGATTTGCACCTGAGTTTTAAATACTAATACATTTCGATCCCTGGCTCCTCCTGCTAGGAAGCTAAGCTTTTTCCAAAATTCTGAACAAGTCCATCCTATGGGCAGTATCTTCTGTGTCTCTCAGAGTGCTAGGGAGTTGAGTTGGATCTGGAAATGAAATGAAGGCTTTTCCCCTATTTCCCCTGACCAAACAATTCTCCTCAACAAATATTTATCAGGTATATCAGCTTCAATGTCAAGGAGTCCTTTCTAGTTTCTGCTTCTTGTGTATTTCTCTTTCCAGTGCCTCGTGCCTATTCTTTCTTTTCTTTCTGTTGCATCTTCTGTCCTTGAGAATTTTTCCCCATTACCATCGCCTTGCCCAAGGCACAGGTCTGGAGAGGTAGCTTTAATATGCCAACTCATATGGGCCTTATGTGCTAACACAAATCTCTACTCGCAGCTCTGTCCCGTGTCCTCACCAAAGAAGAAACTTGGCATGTAGCCCTATGTCCAAAGTGTACAGTTGGGGAGGGGGAAGAGGTAGCTGAACTATTATCTGAGCTCCAAACTTTGGAGGCAGCCCCATTTATCAGAACGTACTGTCGACTCAAGGAAGTTAAGGTAAAAGAAAAAAAATATCTACAGATATTGAAATGACTTGAGACTCATATCCATACCCACAACTAATCTACCACATCCTCTGTCATCACCAAGGCCAAGTGATAGCACTTTCATATCTCCCTCCATGGACCTCCTCCTAAATTGCTTATTAATTGACTACTTTTGACATTTTTCCTTTCAAGAATTCTCTCCTTGTTTACGTCACTCATTGCATATGTATTAAAAAATGTTGAAGGTTTGGCAATTAGTAGCATAGCTTTCCTGGATCACATACGTTTTTAAGGATGATCTCAGCAAGTGGAATATCTAGCCTGCCCCTCTCTGTACTCTTCTGTGGCACCAGGATGGCATAGCTCCTCTAAGTTGAAGTTGGGTGAATACAAACTGGGTCTCAATTCTGTCGCTGTGGGCTCAAGCCACGATGGGGTATCAGGAATTGGAAGACTCAAGATAAAGACTCCTAACCCCACCAAGGCCTCAATTCCCCTGAGTGACTTCAGCATTCCAGGTATACAGGCTGTTTTTCTAAGTTCAATTTTTACTATGAAGAATTCTAGAAAGCAAAGCAATGGCAGTACATCCCAAGACCCTGTTATTAGATCCATTTTATAATAGAAACTCCTTACATTTATAATTAATTGCAGATTTATATATAAATAAACATTTGTTTTTATTAAATAAATAACCCATGTTTTTTAATAAAAAGAAAGGTAAATATGCTTTTGCTTCATCATTTTCTAAATGAGAACAATAGTATTTGCCTAATATGGTGGTTGTGAAGGTTAAATACTATATTTAAAGTGCTAGTGCTTAGCATTTGGTCTGGGAGACTCATTAAATATCATGTGTGATTATTGGATCAGGGATCCTGGTAATATCTGCAGACTATACATAGCACAAATAATGAATTTCAATGGGTTATGCCTAAAACTCAGAATGGAAACACTGATGGCTTTTAATTGGGTATCCAAATAGCTAGGTGACTGACCTAACATTTCATTTTCAATGAGTTGATGTGGCACTATGCAGTCCCAGCCTAATTCCAAAACTACTGAAGGGTGAGACCACATACATGACCTGCTTTCAGCCTTCCTGTTGAGAGTGACAGCAGAAAGTTTAGAGTTCAGTCCCTTTGGCATTAGGCACTCATAAATATTAAAGAACTGTAACCCAATCATACCATGACATCTCCGCTTGTAAGTGAGTCTGTGGGATTATTAGCTTGGCTCTCAGGGATACAGAAATCACTTGGAAATTAAAGGGCTGCAATGTCCCTCCTACCAATCAGGTTCAGATCTCATATACGAAGGACTTGATAAGGCTAGATCTCGTGGCAAATACGTTTCATCCTGATTAGCAACATTGATCGAGTGGCAGTGTCTTCCTAAAGTGTTAACTTGGGAAGAATTGCAAGGTTGAACAAAGGTTCATTAGCAAAGAGTTCTATAATTGATAAGTGATGTATGGCATGGGAAAGAATATTGGAGTCATTCTAAAGTCTATTTGCTAGCCCTGGATTGGATAATCTCTAAATCTCTTGCAACTAAAAAACTCTATCAACTATTCTTACAAAGAGCCAGTAAAACTGAAAAGTCCTAGATCTCATCAAACTTACAGAAGGACTTTAAATCTCAAGTGCCACCAGAAAAATTTCAAGACAGTACTAAAAAGAAATAGCTCTGATGGTACCTAAAGTAGATGGGTAGGCTGCTGAAATCTGGACTTTGTTTTCCTAAACTGTAGTGGAAAGAGATGCTAAAAAGTCTCCTGGATGATTCTCATGAGGATAATTCACCTCTGAGCTACAAAATTCATCTCTATCCTCTCACCTTCAAAAATGATGAAGGTGGGTAGGACTGGTGCCTCTTGGGAAACAGGATGATTTGCTTTATTGTCAAAGAAGGGGATGTCAAGAGACCTTTTATGTTTCAAGGACTGGGAAGGAAGAATCATCTAACAACTCGGGGACAGATCCACGTGACAGGCAGGTGTTTCAGGCCCTTGGCAGGAGGGGCTGACTGGATTATCTCTGTTGCCATGTGCGTGGGGCTGCAGGTAGCTTGGGCGACACGTGTGTATGGGGTTGAAAGAGCTGGACTCCGAGAGCAATGACTCTGGGATAATCCAAGATGAACCCGGGCATTCTTAGATATGCTAAACCACTCTGCCTCCACCCTCCCCATCCTCTCTCCAAAATGACCACCACACCCTCCCGAGGACAACGAGGGCTTAGTCAGCAGGGATCAGCACTACCACAGTCTGTGTGGGGCTTGTTAATAACCACGCCGTGTAGCCTCACGAGAATCAAAGCCCAGATTTCCTTTGATTAGATATAGAATTCAGACCTACACCTCAGTTAAGCTGTGTAAACTCCCCAGAGTGGACACAGAAGAGAAATGCAGGTCTGACTGAAGACAAATAAGAGATATGGTCATTTTTATCCCCACAGTTTTTGAAACAGTTCTTATGGGATACACTAGAACCATAACTCAGAGATAGCTACTGGTATATCATATAGTATTATTTTAACATTTACTATGAAATTGGCCCCAAAATGACTCCTAATGTGTTTCAATTACACCTGGGGGATACTCTATCTGCACATCCCTGTTTCTGTCATCATAGGTGAAGGCTTCATTTAATCAAGTCTTTAAATCAGATATCCTAGTGTCAGCCATTGACCTCCTCACCCAAAGCCAACGTCCTCATTCATTCCATCGCCACATCTCCTCCCTGCCATCCACACATTATCCCTCAGCTCTCTCTGTACCAGCCAAACTCCTATTCAGCATATGTTGAGGTTCTGGATTCAGGACTGTTGAAAGGAAGCTCAGAGGAAGGTGAAGAACCCTGGGATGACAACAGTTAGGTTTTTTCTTTTTACCAATTAAGAAAAGTTTAATAGGAGACCTTAAATCTGAGGAGCAAACCTGAAGGCCAGAGGCATGGGGCTTCATGTGACACAGCAGAATACACAAAGGTCACAAGCGAGCAGTAGAACTGTCCAGATGATGGTGATGGGGTACAGGACATGCTACCCCCAAACGTGGCACTTTTGCACATCCGATATTCAAGCTGGGAGAATTTGAGACATGGAAGAATTTTCTGACCTACCCCGAAGCAGGTTATAAGATCCTCATGTGAGAAGCACCCTTATACTCAAAGGGAAAAAAGTGTCCTTATCTCCAAACAGACACAGACTCTGAAAGAAATCTGAATGGACAGGCCTTGCTGTTTCCTCTAGTTTACGACTCTTAGCTTATAGTCTTCTGTGTCCTTTTTAAATTTTTCCTCACTCCGTCAAACCTCAGCATAAAAACACTCAGGTTTAACTACTTCTTTGGGTCTTAATTTCCTTATGAAGGCTCACAGGTCACATAAAAATTATGTGAAATAAATGTGTACGCCTTTCTCTTGTTACCACGTCTTTTGTTAAAAGCGGCCCCAGACAAGAACTTAAAAGGGCAAAGGGAAGAGATATGTTCCCCACCCTGCATGACGGTCTCTGTGCAGGTGAGGGAGCCCAGTTAAACCCACCGAAACGGGCTGTACTTTCATTCATTTTTGGATTCCTGGGCCTATCTCTCAGAGTAGTAATATTGTCTGACAGGCTTCAGAGAATTCGTTTAGCAACCCTTGAATTTCAATTCGAGCCAAGAAATATTTACTAGGTCTCCAAGTTTCCTGTCCATCCTTAGAGATATGGTGGGGAAAAAAAGAGGCCAACAAACAAATTGGATGATTTTTAAAACAAAAGTATTGGTTTCTACCTGCACTATTAAAACTACTAAATGGAAATTTACTATGATAACATCAACTTCTTTCCTCCCTTAGTGTCTGCTACTACAAAAATCATCTCTTTTCTGTCCGGTGCTTGCATTTAAGGCAGATCAATTCTATCTCTTAGCAGTCTCTCACCAGCTTCTGATGCCTGGACACACTCACTCTCTCCTTCCCTGCCTCCTCTTCCTCCTTTTCTCCTTCTTCTTTTCTTCTCCTTCTTCTTTTCTTCTTCTTCTTCTTCTTCTTCTTCTTCTTCTTCTTCTTCTTCTTCTTCTTCTTCTTCTTCTTCTTCTTCTTCTTCTTCTCCTTCTCCTCCTCCTTCTCCTCCTCCTCCTCCTCCTCCTCCTCCTTCCTCTCTCTCTCCTCAAAATCCTCAAGTTCTCATAACCTCACTAACAATAAGAAGCTGTACATCTTTGAGCAAGTCCAGTCCTGCCTCTTCCATTCCTCTTTGTTGCCGCTCCTACCTAACTTTATTTTATTCCCTCCTCTTGCATTTTCACCAGCTTCTATCAAAACCTATACGCTTAGGATGAATCTGGCCAGTTCTCTTCCTTCAAAGGTTTATTTCATTCATAAGGCTTAATATACGGACTCTCCCAAGGATATTTGCATTTTTACAGGTGGCAAAATCTTAAGTAAAAAGGAATAAAGCTATAATGGTAAATTTTCAGTCATTGGAAAACTAGTGGAGGAAGCTATCAGAGGAGTGTTCTCAAAGCCCCTGAAAACAGCCGTTTCTTCAGTTCCATAATACAGGGCACTTTTCATTTTTCTAAGAGATACCTGCTGGAATTTCTTGGCCCTGAATTTCCTACCCTGTAATTTTTCTGGGGTGGTGTTCTCTCATCAGAACCAGAGCTGCTAGTGCCCAGGACTCTGAATAGCAATAATTCTCCTGGAACATTCAAAAATTTCAATGCCTAGAGGGCTGGGGAATGAAGGAGTTAATGATCTTAAGTGCCCATCAAGGCAGAGTTAATGGGTCTTAACAGAAACCTGAGCAGGAGACTAACCACCTGCATTCAGACTGACCACTTTTCAGTGGAATCCTGGGTGGTCTGCCTGAGCAGGTTTCCCCATGCCCCCGGGGGGCCAGAGGCTCTGCGAAGAATCCAGTTCAATAATGAGCATAAGAATGATTAGTAGTGCTTCCTGCCCTCAGTAAGAGATGGGGTGGGCAGCAGGGTGCTGGAAGAAAAGCAAACAGCTGGATATTAGATTGCAACATGGACAGAAAGCACTTATGCTTTAGATTCAATATCATTCTGATGATTGAGGAATGAAATTGAACCCACTTCTGACTTAGCATGGCAAAGAGCAAGCTGTTGTGCCATTTTTATTAAATGTTTGTTATTTGTTCATTTATCATTAAAGACCTTTTTAAAACCCAGTAGCATTGTCTTCTCTCTTATCTGAAAAGGTATAGTAACTAGCATAGTTATACTTAAAAGAAAGGAAATTTGCATCCATGTGACTTCTTACCAGATTATGCATCCCGTCTATATACGTATGAATGCATATACATGTGTGCATATATAATATACAGATTCTAGAACACTAATGAATGCATACTGTCAGGTGAAAGAGAAGCATGGCCCTGTTTCTCAAGACAGGGGTCGGGAATGGTGGGCAGCGTGAGGGCAGCATGGGCTCTGGGGGAGGGGCCGAGGGGTGGTGAGGGCAGAAGGCTGCCTGAGTGAGTCCCAGAGTCGCTTTTCCAGTTCCTCCTCCAGTGTCCTCCTGCGAATCAAGGTTGCTTGTGACATTGCAGCTGGCGATTTAAACAATCGTAAAAGAAATTAGATGAGAAGCACAGTTGATATTCCAGAAGCAAAATTTAAACTGGAAATCAAATTTAAGCACACAGAGAACTCTCAACATACAGAGAACACACATGCACATGTGAGTGTTTGAACTGGCTCCCTTCACACTTGTGCACAACATGTGTAGGAGACAGCTTTTTATGAAAAGAGCACATGTGTGGAAGACAGGTCCTGCGCTGGACCTGGCTCTGCTGCTAATTGTCTACTGAAGTAATTAGGCAATCGGTGTCAATTCTAAATCTCCACTTCCTCATCAATAAAATGAAGGAGTTAGATAATCTCATGGTCCTTTACAACTTTAAGATTTCTAAACATTTGTGGCACAGGTCAATACTAAACAATCAGGAGAAGCTCTTCTCTGTGATCTGACCCTACTCTCAGCTCTGGATGCTCCTCTGTGAGGGAACATCCCGGACACTGGGTTGAGGCCGTACAGCCTTACAGAGGAGACTACGGACACAAGGAGCAGAAAGGAGTCGCCCACAGGAGGACAAAGGAAGCTCCAGGACCACTAAGACAACGCGCAGGCCCTGTTCCTCAGGACAGCCTTCTCTGGAGTACTTGGTGGGTGCGGAGCAGGGTCTTTCTCTCTCCCTGACTCAAAAATGGTGGTTGGAAGCATGAACTTCAGAGTCTGGTGGGTTCATGTTGAGGTCCCAGCAATCCCAGTCACTAGTTCCGTATCCTCTGAGCAGTCACCACACTGTCCTAATCCTCTGCTCCCTCCCCTGGAAAATGGAGATCACAATATCCACCCAACAAGCTCTTTTATGGCTTAAATGAGAACGTGGGTGACATATTTAGCATGGTGCCCAGCACATAATGAGTATTCAAAAAGATTATATGTCTGTGTATACACACACACACGCACACACGATATATATTTTACATATTATATATTTATCATTACGTCTCTGGTAAGCTTGATTTATAGAGATTTATGAAAGAGAGGCCGTTTTTATTTGGCAGGAATAATATAAAAACTAATTATTCATGAAGGATAGGATTTTCATTTTCCATAGAAAAGGGCATTTGGAAATTGGAAAAAATAAGTGTGATGAGAAGAAATAGAGAACTGAACACTACACTGCAGATCAGTGATTTTCAACTGGTGTGACCCGGCATGCCAGTGTGAGCCACAGGAATTTTTAAAACTTGCAGCACCTGACTATTCAGTCAGGTGCACTGATCTCTTATTCCTTAGGTTGCCAAATAAAAAATGACCACAGCCAACACAACAATAGCAGTCCGGTGTGACTGAATCAAAATTATAACTACTTTTTTGTCAAATCAGCAAAAATTTTTTTTTGGTGTGCTGCAGAATCTTAGTAATTAGTTTACATGTGCCGTGAGATGAAAAAGGTTGAAAATTGCCACTTTAGATACATGGTCGACCACTGGGAATTGTTCCATGGAACCTCCTATTCACATCACAGGGGCTGCCTATAATACAGGCGAGTAGAACTGCCCCTTGATGATCCCAACAGTAAAGCCTCAAAGACTGAGCACTCTATCTATGCACTCAGGTAATCACGAAATGCTTCCTGTGAGTCCTCCAGAACTACAGTCCGGGAGAGCAGGGGCCATGCCTATCTCCTCCAGGGCTGGATTTCAAAAACCCACAAAAGTGCCCATGGTAGGTGCTCAGAAAAAATACTGTACTATAGATACCTCATGTATTTGTTCTGTTCGTTGTTTTTGTCCATTTCCTCCTGCTAAAATGTAAGCTCCTCAAGGCCACGAACATTACTGTGTTCACTGATGTGCCCCAGGTGCCTAGAACAATGCCAAGGACATAATGTGTGCTTCATAAATGCTTTTTTTTTTACATTGACTGAAGGTGATAAGGAGAGTGATTCACAAAGAGTAAAGTCTCAATAATCCAGGCTGCTCAAGGATCTTCTTAACCTTTAGTTTCAAACGGGTGTTTCAAGGAAATTGGCTTTCACTGCCCCTTGAATGCAGAGCATTCAGTAAATAGCCAGACCTTTCAGGAATTCATGAGAAGATGAAGACAAGGGGGAAAAAAGTCAGCTCCATATCCAAGGTTGCTAAGGCTGTTCCACAGTCATTGAAACTCACGCTCTCCTACACTGGTTTGTCAAATCCTTTATTTAAATATCTCATTATCTAAGACAATTTAGTACTTACTGTCATGAAGGCTTATGAAACCTGCAAACCTGTCTTGCTGGAACAGGTACAATTTAAGCCAGTGATTGTTCCAAAAGAAAAAGGAAAGGTGAAGAAAGGCACCATTGTGAAGATTTAGAACAGGAAGGCAGACAGCCCTTCGAGCTAACCTCTGTTCTCCAGGGTGTTTGTTTGGGCTCCTCAGACAAGGCGTGCAGCCCACAGATAGCAGGGAAAAAATTGTAAGTCTTCATGTATAATTTTTGTTGTTATATCTAAACTGATAGTTGAGGGCTAGGAGCTGAAACAATATTTTATAGAAGTATCATGTTGAAGTTTCTGCAGGTTTCAAAATATTTAAATATGTAAATTTCAATGGAGAGATGTTCAGATTTTTTGATAGTCTAATGATTTTAAGCATCTCATTTCTAGTCACACACTGACAAAAGATGTTCAGATTGCAGTGTGAGATGGTTTCTATGGTTACAGTTGTTTCCTAGCATTTTAGTGACATCTTTTGTGAGCATTGGCTGCTTCACTTATTTGTCACTAATGTATGTGTAGAACTATAGTTAATAGCCCTGGGCGGACAAAATTTTTTTTCTGAATGGCTGTATTGTTTTTTAGCAGCATTTTTCAATAAGGTGACAATGCATTAGAATACTAATGGTATGTATGGTATTTTAAGATGTCAAGTTTTCAATAAAATGATAATGAAAATTTTGCATTTCATTTAATAGTTAAATATTCATGAATTTTCACAGCATGATGAACTGAGTGAAAAATAAAGAAACTGTATAATGTATAATACTAAACATCATAAATTAAGTTTCTTTTCATAGAAGCTATTCAAGAGTGTTTAATATATGGTTCTTCGTGGATTTAGACCAATCTGAGCTAAATTAAAGGCATCTAAAAAGGAAACTTGTTTAAACCAATTTAGCATATTTTAACACAGCATGTTTACAATGTAACAATGTAAAGGAAAATGACACATTACAAACAGTATATACATTATAACAAAAATTATGATGACTAAGTGGGGGATATAATCATTGGGCGAGCACATTTTAGAGAAAGTAATTGTGAAGTAAGAGATGGCGGCGTCATGTGAGTAGAGTCAGGCGACATAACTGCGACTAACAGGAAGAAAGTAAGCTGAAGATACCGAGAATCGAAAAGTTCTGTCCAGTGATGATCTGGTCCAGGCATTAGGCTACTGTGTTTCTGGAGAACACAGAGGTGAACATCTCGCCTTCCCTCTGGCCCTGGAATAACTCAGTCCTAAAGCGATATTAAAAGATTAGAAAACTTTTCCTCCAAATTCAGAGATGAATTGTTTTCTTGCAGCAGGATCCACCCCAACTGCCTCTTACAAAGGATGCATCTCCAGTGAGTATCTGGAGATGCCCTGTTTGAAACTGAGCTACCAGAAAGGAAACAACTAAGAGAACTAATTGCTGTGATGTGGGAGAGCGAGAAAGAAGCCATTACTGGACGCCTGATCCGAGAGATCTTGTCAGGCACTGAGTACCGCACAACCTCTTTTTCCAGCCTTCTGACGGAGAATTTTTCAGCTACTCTCTCCTGAGTAGTCTGCTATTCTGCTGACCCATCCTATTAGGACTCTGACATGGGACTGAGAGAACTGTAAGACAGAGACACAGAAGACAGACTAGGCTTCTACTAAACAGCAAATCAAGAAAAGAGCCAAATCTATCTTAAAGATAGATTTTTTTTATCTATCTTAAAGTAGATAAAAAATTGTACTCTGGTAGGTGCTGCTGATGTATCTGAGAATGGAGACTTAAGGTTCAAAACTTCAAATTCTTATAAGTAAAAGCATCATCAGAGTATTGCTCAACCAGATTGGTAGTTAACTTGGTGTTATACCTCTCTCATAGGTATTAATGTCACTGACTTCTTTAATGCCTAAATAGGTATAGAAATACTTAGACACATAAGTGCAAATGAGAGCCAGAGGTGGTTCTTTTAAAAAGTATTTTATACATGAGAACGTTGCTGCAAACTCTATTAGTTAACCAATTTAGCATTATCCTTGACCATGATAAATGAGTGATCATTTCCTCTATTAAGGAATCGAATAACCAATGAACATAAAGAATTGTTAAATGTGAAAAACAAATTTCATATGAGGTTCCCATAATTTTAATAGCTTGACCAAACCCGGTTCATTTGAATGTTCTGGTTTTTATGTATTACATATTGACCAGAAAAAAATTGTTATTCATTGTCCTGGTTCTACCAATTACTAGCTGCACAGCCAATGGAGGCAGCTGCACCTGTCATGCCTCAGTTTCTTTGTCTGTAAGCGGGGATACCTGGAAGATCTACCTTATAAAATGTTGCACAGACTAAATGAGATTGATATATGTATAGGACTTTGCCTTAAATTTATCAAATAGTAAACATACAATAAATATGAACTATCTTTATTATCATTATAATTAATGTTAAAGAAAGCTAAATAGAAGGCCAGTAGAGAGGTGATGGCTGAGAGAGGATAAAGACTTTCATAGCACAAGTGCCAAGAAGGAGGATATAGGTATAAATAGATATAAATATCCTAAACGGGAAAAAATGTTCTGGGCTGGGAGTCAGCAAAGCAAAATAGCTAACTTTCCCAATAATCGGATCCCTTACTTATGAAAGTAGGTTGGCATTGATCTCCTCCTGGTCTAAACTGTGATGACCATGATGACCATATGACCATATGAAACCAGACGCTTGAAAAGAATTTATAATGCAAAAGGATAAACATTATATGACTCTACTTCCGTGAAGTACTTAGAATAGTCAAATTCATAACAACAAAGAATAATGGTTCCCAGGGGCTGAGGGAAGAGGAGAATGGGAAGTTACTGTTCAATGAGTACAGAGTTTCCATTTGGGATGGTGAAATTATTCTGGGGACACAGAGAGAATAGAGATGGTTGTAAACCGTGTGAATATACTTAATGCCACAGAACCATGCACTTAGAAATAGTTAAAATGGTAAGTTTTATGCAATCTATACTTACTACAATAAGAAAAGACAGAAATGGTAAAAAAAATCGGGGGAAAATAACAAAAAATGAATATATAGAGTTAATCCAATATATTGAGTTAAAGAAAATGACTTTTGTCTATAATTTTAGGTGCTTAGGTATTATGATTTTAGTCTCAGTTTGCATAATGCCCGAGACTCTAAGATGTCTGTAAATAATATTTCACAAAAAAAAATCGCTCAATAATTTTAGATAAACTCTTTACGCTTCAGACTTGAGAATAAAATAATTCCATCATATCGCTATCAAAAAGTGTCCACTCCAGGGCCTCAGGAAGCCTGATGAGACCGTGGCGATCGGCACTCCCAGCAAGGCCATCTTCTCCTTGGGAACATATCAGTGTCTTGCACAGGATAAGTGAAGGGAGCATTATCAAGTCAAACTGTGGTTAATGCATTCTCCCTTACACATGTCTGAACTGATGACCAGCCTCATGAAATATCACCTCAAATGGTTTGAGAATGCAACTGAACAGAAAAAAGAAACATTTTCCTCCTGCATAAGCACAGCCAACACAAACACCACCCAACATAAGTGCTGCTCTGGCATTTTCATCTTCATTCTGGGGTGTTCCTTGCATGTTCCAGGAGACAGGGAACTAACATCCTATCTTCAGAGATTCCAAGCAAGCAACTGCTCTTCATTATTAGCTAGGATTAGACTAACAGCAAATTTGATCTTTGGTTTGGAAGCCTATGCTTTCACCCCAAAGTTACCCTGATTTTGAACAGCCCCATTTCTCTGTTTTATCAAGAAGTGGCAACAATCCCCTACTACCACTGTTATTATGGCATTTCAATCAACTCATTTCACGGAAGCTAGAGAAAACACTTTGTTGAAACCCAAAAGGAAAATCTGCCACGTTTCCATTCAGATATATGGCAGAAAAATAAAGCTTAATAACCAGTAATCAGAGTCTGCCTTCTTTGGGTGGAATCCACTGTGGACAAAAACAATTTATGCTGCCTTGGATGAAAATAGTCCATCGATGTTATTATTCTTCAAGAGATAGTAAAATAACTCCTTCTCATCTGATATCCCAAGACTAGGGGCAAAAGAGTTCAGATAATGTTGAGATCGATACAGTCACAAAAGCAGAGTCATGTAGGAAATACATCTTGAAATTACTATCGTGCGCTTTTTATCACAGTACTAGCCAAAGAATAGCCAGGGCCATTACAAAGGGTAGTATTACAACAAGTTTTAGTTCAGGGAATCATCGAAATTAAAGACAACAAAGCTATAATATGTATCTACCAACAGCTGTCAAAAGGGAGGGAGGAGGCAAGGGCTAGATGAAAGAAGGTGAAGGGATTAGTCAAAGAACATACATTCATGATACATAGACAACAGTGTGGGACGGCCAGAGGGAAAGGTGGGAGCTGGGTGGGGGTGGGCAAAGGGGAGAGAATGGGGACATCTGTAATAGTGTCAACAGTACACATAAAGTAAAAAATAATTTAAAAGAGTGGTGATTGCAAAGATCAACATTCTGAAGTGTTTTTCTCTTTGAGAAAATAGACCTCTGATTATTCCCCAAGACTGAACTAATTCAGAATAGTGAATCATCAACATTTATCTTTTAATATATCTTGAACTGACATTTGAATATGAATATACATTTTATAGAAGATTAATAGAAGCAAATTACTGAGCCCTCATTACAGTCCAACTCAGGTGAAACGGAGAAATACCCCTTTTCCTCATCATGCATCAGACCCTTTACATCTTTCCCACAATCCTCCTCACCCAGAATGTTTTCCTTTTAGTCGATCCCTTCTCACCCCCTCAGGTGAAAGTGCTCCTCTACACAGACTACCCTGTCTGCAAAGGGCGTATTTTTTAATACCAAAAGTTTCTCTGCCTGCCGAGTGAGTAGTGGGTGTTCTTGGGTCAATTTTTAAAAAAGTAGGTAAAACCTGCTTTCATTGGCAATACAGTGGTTCCTGAACTATGTTGTGCACTAGAATGACCCGGAAAGCTTGTTAAAAATGTGGTGCTTAGCTCATACCCCACACCAATGAAATAAGAACATCTGGGAGTGAGAGCCAAACAGTGTTTTTTAAAGGTCTTCATGTAATTCTAACATGAAGTAATGTTTGGGAAACATTATAGTGTACAAGTACATAGGAAGTCAAAATTTGTTATTAATTACATGTCAGTGAGCCATCTTTTCAAACCAATAATCAAGAATTGGCACAGTTTTGACTTCTTAACATTATTTAATCTTCAGTAACCTCAGGAAAGTCAATTCAAAGTGAAGACGTCAGCATAAATAATAAAAAGCATCTCTTCTTTTTTTATCATTATTAAATCAATACCATACTCTGGCCTCACCAAATATTTTCTTATTACACATTTTTCTTTTATGGTTTCATTTTTACTATCATTTTCCTAACAGGGCTGGCAGAGACTTGACTCATGGGGAAAGGTGTGTTCTCTCCCTGTAGGGATGGACTTGTCCAGGAAGCTTGCACTCTGTAGATGTGGCTTGATTTTCCAACATGGTTTAGGCTCTGTGACATAAGCCAGGGAGACTCAAGCCATAGCCATTGCAATCTTACTTTTTGTCCTCAGACTCTGTAAGACCTCACATTGTATTGAACCTGCATTTTGCAACTTCCATTCGTGGGTAATGCAAATATCTTTCCATTCAAAACTCCTCTTCTCCACATTTGCATTGATTTATACCAGCACAACATTTAAAAATCTATTCTATCACCCATTAATTTTTCTAAGAAAAACAATTTCTATATTCTAAAGTAAAGAAATTACTAGACAGTTTATGCTTATTTTGACCATATTTCCTACAACACAAAATGTTCAACTGGTCCGTTCCCTTTGCCTAAATGCTGCTCGCCTTCTAATGTGGGTACATCCAGACAGTACACCCACCTCCTGGCTCCTTCTTTCAGGCTTCTTGGACTAAGACAAATCCTGGAAACAGTCAGCTTCTAAAAAAATATTGTTGTGTTGTAGAGACTAAATGGCTTTATTACCTGAATGCTTCCTTTTTCACTTTTTCTTGTCCAATAATTATATATTCACGAGTAAGAATAAAAATGGAAAGAAAATGAAGTAGCCCTCTTCAGAAATTCCCTTGGTGTCATGAAAGCTAATCAACAACAACCATTAATTTTCTTCACATTAAAAGCCAACAGAGTTAATTCTTGTTCATATTGTGATTTCAGAGTACATTTCCTAGAGTCTCCTTAAGATATTTTAGAAGTCCCTTTGAAGGTCAGAATATTATATTTCTAAGTCCTTATATGATGCCTTACTTATGACCTACCTACCATGATTCTGACTTGAGTTAATAATGAGTCAACAAGTATTTACTAAAGGTAATGAATGCTTGGTACTGTGCACGACATTATAAAATGTGTAGAAGGGGAGGAGCCCAAGAATTTGTAACCTGGTTGAGAAGGGGAGATGCTATTGCTTACAAAACACAACTATTTTTGAACCACTTAGAAAAACATGCACCTACTAAAATCGTGACATGTTAGCATGTATGTCAAGACGCATTAACATTTTAAGATGCATTCTGAGATGCAAAAAGAAAGTTCACCTTAGTACAACTGCAGTAGGGTATAACAACTAGGAAACAACACACAACACTGCTAAACATAAGAGATGTATACACAGGGATGAGCAGAAGGCTGATGCAGTAGATACCACTGCAACTACTTGGACGGTTTGCAGGGTAACTAAAGCTAAATGGAAACAAAAAGTCAAAAGCACCAGTAAAGTCCCTGGAGTTTCCTATCATGTCAAGTAGGCAAATCCTACTTATTCCCTTTTATGAAAATGGTACATTGAATACCACGCTCACATCTGTTCCACGGTCATGTTCTCCTCACCCCACATCAAAAACACTTTACACACCCACCCCTCTTCTGCTTTCACACTCATCACTACACTAGTTCCTCTCACTATCTTCTCTACACAGTGTTTAAATTAACCTCCCCCTACCCATGGCTCTAAACACAAGGATTCCAACATTGCCGAGATGGTTACCGTGGCTAAGCAACGATGGCTAAACTACTTAGCTTGGCATTCCAGGCCCTAGAAGATCTGACCCTAATATATGTTATTTCCTATTTTTCCATTACAACTGCAGTTCTCTTAACACATTGCTATTTAATTGACTCATCAGATCGATGCTCTCCATTCCCTCTGTAAAACGTGGATGATTAAACACTCCAGGCTGGCAAGTTATATGTCTGCGCCCTTCTCCCACCAATTAGCTGTATACTTGTCCAAACCTATTTATGCCACTCTTACTTGTTCTTGCAATTATGTGATTTAATTAAACACACAAACTGATAAAGTATGAGTACAGTAAGAAAAGTGTTTCTATGCAAATTAAGTTACATCCTTATAAAAACAAAAAGCCCAGTTTTAAAAAAATGATGTAAAATTAGGAAGGCAAGCCAGCTATAACAGATTGAGAAACAAATAAAAATCCAGACAGATACCTCATTCAGATTGTTCTGAAGTGTCTCCTAGTTTAGCTCCACTTTAAAGGAACCAAACTGGTTTATATGATCAGGCATACAATGGTGTATTACGGGCAGAACTCCAATCGGCAGACTCAGACTCCAAGAAAATGACTTGGTTCCTCAAGAGAACATTGGCAAATAAATGTATGCCTGCGCATTTTTTGTTAAAATAAAAGGCATGTATGTGTTTTTTTTTAATTATTCCCACTCTTTCGCTAAGTTTTCAGTTTGTGAACTAGCTATGGATCTCAACTCAGTACACAGAGAACCTCTGCTCCTACCCTGGGCTCCAACCGAACTTTAATCCCTAGTCCCACACTATTTCTTTCTCACGAAATAAACTTTCCCCACATTTCACACTGCTCAAATCTACCTAATTTTTAAGAATCTGTGCAAATGATCCATCTCTGTGAAGTATTCCCTGAAGCCTTCCTGCTAGAAATTGGAGTCATGAGGGTTTTAATATCAGCCCTACCATCTTCTAGGATAGGAATCTAGTCAAATGTATTAACCTCTAAGTCTCAATTTCTTCCTCTATAAAATGGAGATAATACCTACCACCTAAGGTTGTTATAAGATTAATTTACAAAACACTAAGCATAGTGCGTTCAATGTAAATGGGTTCAAAAAATGAGACATCAGCCCTGCCTGGTGTGGCTCAGTGGATTGAGTGCTGGACTGCAAACCAAAAGCGTTGCCAGTTCGATTCCCAGTCAGGGCACATGCCTGGGTTGTGGGCCAGGTCCCCAGTCGGGGGTGTGCTCAAGAGGCAAACACACAATGATGTTTCTCTCCCCCCCTTTCTCCCTCTCTTCCTCTCACTAAAGATAAATAAATAAAACATATTTTAAAAATGATGTCCCTACCCTTCACGACAGCGTGGATGGATCTGGAGAGCATTATGCTAAGTGACACAAGCCAAGTGGTGAAAGAGGAATACGTATGGTCTTTCACCTATAAATAGAACCTAATCAACAGAGCAAACAAGCAAGCCAAATACAACCAAAGACACTGAATAAAGAACAAACTGACAGTAATCAGAGAAGAGGACGGAGAGGGATAATAGGGGGAAATTGAGGGGGGTCGTCAAGGAACATGTATGAAGGACATGTGGACAAAGCCAAAGGGGGTTGGCTCGAGGGTGGGAGATGGGGATGGGTGGGGTGGAGGCGTGTGGGCAGTGAAATGGAGACAGTTGTACTTGAATAACAATAAAAAAAGAACGAAGGCTAAAATAAAAAAATCTATAAAACAAAAAATAAAATAAAATTTGCCATTTTAACCAAAAAAAAGAGAGAGAGAGACATCAGTTTCCACCCATACATTCTTATTTTGGATGCTTATAGCCCCTTGGTCTTTTCCCATGATGCCTCTTATCTTTTAGCCTGCATTATAACAGTTTCAGTACATGTCTCTTCCCTTCTGCTACAGTATATGTTCATCAACAGCTAGACCGTGCAGCTCATCCTTTGTTGCAATCACTTGCTTACTCTTAACAAAATAAACTATTAAATGAAAGGCTCAATGATTGATAAACTTTTGTTTTGGCTGGACAAATTAGTTGAGGCCTGGCAAAGGGATAAGGAAAGGAAAAATAACTTGGAATACTTTATTTATATATTTTGCATTTAACTTTCTATAAAATTTTATTCAATAGACTAGATAAAATGTTCAATTATACCAGCTTCAAGATGGGTGCTTCTATACCTCTTTTAAGAATGGCTTCATCTTTTGTTTTTGTGTTGATTCTGTCTTTCCCCTAAAAATGTTGATGGGCTATAGATTACACCTGAAAAGCAGTCTTAGGAGCCCCTGGAGAATTCCAGTCCTTGCAATGCAATAGTCTTTGGGAGAAAACTTTTGCCTGTTTTTCCCCCAAAGATTTGAAATCCTGCATTCTTTTTAGTTGACAATCAACTGGAACATTTTGCAAATAAGTGCCAGGCCTCAATGAGGTGCAAAATACTGACTGTATTAGCTAGTTATTTAGAGAGATGTGAAGATGCTTTTGCCAACATACATTCAATTTAGGCTTTGGATGCTTTGCGTGATCTCTGAGGCAGCACTTGTTTTAAAATGTTGGAATTTAATTTAAAAGTTTTCAAATTTGCTTTTTTGTTCTTATTGTTAAAGGCACCAATAACTTTAGTTCTTTAGAACAGACTTTAGAATTAATCTGTGTGTGTAGGCTTATACATACATATGTAAAGTATGGAAAAAATTACCATGTTTTTCTATTCTTTCACTTTCTTCTAATTTTTGTCATTGAACTTAAACATTCTCAATCTTAGAACACTGGAGTTGAAACACGGGTGCTGTTTTTGTGGAGATGACCTTTTCAGGTCCACACCCTTCTTAAGTTAACTATGTAGATCCATATGTAATTGTATAATCACAGACCACAAGATTGTTAAGGGCTAATGAAATCTCTTTCATTTACCTACCCTGTGAGGCTTGTGACAGAACCCACTTAAGTCACTATGATCAAGACTTTCTCCTCAACCAAGGCATATGACTATGTTCTTTGAGAAAGCCCATTCCAAATTTTAACAAATTAATATTTACAATAGTATCAACCGCTTATATTTGCATGTGTAAGAAACATTCATCACTTCTGTCCTAGTGAGAGGTTCAGACACGTCTAGGCATGTTTAGCAAACTAATGGGCTCGGATTGACCTAACTAGGGCTTTGTCACACGGTGCACAGGTTGAGCACCTCCCAGCTCTGGGGGAACCTCGCACCTGGACTATTTCACCATGAGAGGCAGGGAACCGTGACTCGCGATGGCACCTGGGTTCCAGGGGAAGAAAACCATCAGCAACAGGGAGGGAGGCAGGGCAACAAATAGCATCAGAGGCCCAGCTACAACATTCACCAAATGAGCAGAAAAAGCAAACGGTGGGTCAGGGTGATTCACAGGCAAATGAGAGTTCCCCTGGGGACTCCCGGAAATACCTGAAAGAAAGGAAGCTTTTGAAGGGCTGTAGTTGCTACATGAGAAGGAAATTAGGTTTTAAAAAGGTAGGTGACTTTCCTAAGGTCGCTCTGGTAGACAAATGAGAAACAAAAGTCACTGGGAGTTTCACAGAAATGAGTGACCATGGACAGTCTGTGACCGTGACTGTGAACGGCGTGCTCGTCAGAGGGGAAGACTGAAGGAGCAGCCCATCACATTATTAACACTGTCTTTTCAAAAATAGGCTGAGAATGACTTAATACCCATGTGCTTTGAGATATCAATGAACAGGAAGTAATGGAAACTTGCATTCTGTCCTGATAAAATTATTTCAATAACATATTCTTTTGTTATGATAATAACTAAACACTGTCTGATGTAGTCTACCACCCATCCACTTTCCACCGAAGTTATAGGTCTTTTCAGAGATCAGCATTGAAAGAGAAGTTTCAGAGCTATTTTTGGTATTCCCTAGTGCAATCTGCTGGGATTAGTAATAGCTGTACTTAGGTCCAATGCCTGAAAGTTTTAAAAGTTAACATTGTTACACGTGCCTCCACTGTCTACTTACAACTGCATGGGCCTTGACACGAACACACCTGGGTGGGAATCCCAGCTAGACACCTGAGAACTCGTGGCCTTGATCAGTCATTGAGCCTTTCTGAAGCCATTTCCTCATTCGTAAAAGGATAATTACAACACCCACCTTGCAGAACTATACTAAGGCATATGACGTCATTTGACACAGTGTAATTCAGGTAATATTAATAGCTATTATTATTTTTGTTATCTAGATGACTAAAGCCCTCTTAATGCTCAGTCCTCCTTGATTCAGAAATTGGCTTCTTTACTCGTGAAGAACTAAAAATCAAGTACACTGCAGCAGAATAAAGAACAGAACTCCTCTAAAGAAGATAAACTCCTGAGAAGATACGATCCAAAGCTGTTCACATACTGACATATGTGTGAATCTGTCGGTATATCACAGGACTTAAAATCAACTTGGCCTTCCCCCTGATATTTACAACATAATTTTATTGGGTCTTTTAAAATTTTACCAATGTAACACTTTTTTTAAAAAGTGACAGTTCAACCATTGTCGGAGTATATGAACAAAAATATTCATAGTCCTCCCTTCTCCCCCATTCAGTCCTCTTCCCCTGAGGAAATCAGCACTCCCTGTTCAACACATGTTCTTCCCCATATTCTCCTACGAGCATACCAACATATACCAACGTCTAAACTTGTCAACCTCACCACCATCCCTGCCCCGACGGAACACTTGCAGGTGCTGACCTCTGCTGTTCTCTTGTGTGTGAGCACTCTCCCCACCCACAGCTAATCTATGATAGGCCATGACCGGACAGAGGGCCTCCTAGGAAGAAAAAATCTGGAATGTTCACAGGAACCTGTCGGAGTCCTTGTGCATAAGAGCTCCATTCAACAGAGAGATGGCTGTTGCAGCCCACTAATTAGGGGAACCTTTGCCGTCCAAATCAGGGCCTCTGTGAGAGTGTAAGGGCACAGTATTAATAGTTCCAGCTGGATAACAGGCCTAAGTCAGGCGTGTGGTCTCCCTGTAGTTTATCTACACCAACACCTCTGCCTACTTCTCAATATCCCTCAAAAGGTGGCTTTGAAGACGATATATCCATTTCAGAATTTGTCGTGACTTCTCACTTTCTAGAACAACATTCCTAAAACTTCTCACTCAGAATATTAATGTTCTTAGTGGCATTTTTCAAACTCAGGGTTGCAAATTGGAAGTCTGTAGATACCGCCTTTCCCTTTGTCTTCACGCTACACTATATTCACGTGACTAGCCTGGCCTCTGAAGGGATTCAAATTTAGGAAACCTTCTAACTTAACATTCCCAAACTTACTTAGTGACAATGTCCTTCTCTCCTGCACCTTGACCCTGTCTCAAGTGTATGACTTGTCTTCCAGCGAGATCATTAGCTCCCTTTTGCCTTCATACTGTGCTGTATTCAGAATAGGTTTTCAATACATATGAACTAAGAGGAGGGAAGAGAGGCACACATGGGATTTATTTGATTAAGTCGATGGATGCTTCCCATATATTCCTGCTTAATCTGCTTTTTCTAGTTTTATCAAGATATAATTGATAAAAAAAACATTGTATTAGTTTAAGGTGTACATTATTTAACATACATACGAGGTCTGTCCAGAATGTTTGTATGATACTGATGTAACCTGGCAGCCAAGGAGAGTGGACTGGAATGCACACGCGTGAACAACGATAACTTCACTGTATTAGTCAGTGGGGGAAGTAGATGCTGAAGAGTGAGTATGTGTGCTGTGTGACTGTTGCATTCAAAATGACTGAGCAAGTAAAGCAATGAATCTGCATCACATTTTGCATTGAGCTTGAACATTCCTCCACAGAAACTATTCAGATGATTCAGAAGGCCACAGCTATGGGGGACTGGTGATTGGCAGCGTCATCACAACATGCCCACTCATATATCATGCCTCGTGCAGAGTCTTTTGGCAAAACATCAAATCATCCAGGTGACTCATCCCCCTTACAGCCCAGATTTGGCACCCTGTGACTTCTGGCTTTTCCCAAAACTAAAATCACCTTTGAAAGGAAAGAGATTACAGGCCATTGATTATATTCAGGAAAATACAACAGAACATATCATGGCAACTAGAAGCACTGTGTGATGTTCCAAGGTACCAACTTCGAAGGGGGCTGAGGT
>PVKM010009945.1:0-35835 GCA_004027735.1 Carollia perspicillata | reverse complement strand
ACCTCCCCTGCCCTCCCCCACTCTTCTCTTTCTCTGAAAGCAATGAAAAAATGTCCTCGGGTGAGGATAAAAAAAAAATTTAACACCACAAGAGATATTATTTCACACCCACTATGTTGTTATAATAAAAACAATGACATGTTAGAGAGGATGTGGAGAAACTAGAACCTTCATACACTGCTTGTGAAAATGTAAAAGGGCACAGTCACTTTGAAAACAATTTGATTACCTGTTTTCACTAACAGTGTATGAGCCAGAGACTTCGCAGAACCTGAGGAGGAAGCCATAACTGGCATGCAGGTCAAAAAGACTGACAGTGAAGTCACCTGCTCTTTCGAGAGGTAGTAGTCCAGGGGAGAAGGAGGAAGCCTGGCCCACTGGCTGAAAGGCACATGAGGAGAGCAGGTCACCCACCAGTGTTATAGGAAGGCACAGGGCCATTCTCCCGAAGGACCTCATAATGCGTTAATAATGCACCATAAGACTGTGCGGCAAGGAAAGGCTGATGGACATGACTGTAAGCAGGCTGTGCCTACTGGGTGGCCTCAATTAAGTGAGAGAGAGAAAAACAACTCTAAGAACTATGCAGTGAGCATCCCATCAGGGTAGGAAAACCATGACAACTAGGGACAACTCAGGAAAACAGGCGGAATGTAAAAGAGGCTTCCTGGGGCCAGATACACTTTAAGTTTCAACTTTATTGAGGTTTTCGTAAAGAAAATGACTACTTACATAATGTTGTTTCTTTCTGGGAGAAAATAAGCAAATGGAACCACTACAAAAGCAAAGAGGAGATAGTAAAGGGAATTGAAGAACCGGCCCCAAGGCCTCCCACGGTGATTACAGAACCGTCCGTAGAACACGCCCGGCTCACAGCGCTGCCATCTTCATGCAGGGGTGTTAGCTCTATCTCCTTCCCCAGAATTGCTGAAAGATGGCGTTTCCCCTCTCTGTTCAGGCCTCTTCCCTGAATCTTAGTTGTGTGTGTGTGTGGGGGGTCCCCCGCAGCACCCCCTCACCCTGCCACTACGGATGAGAATAAGTCTACCAAGACATGATCTGCTTGGGGAGGAAAGGTGGCCAATCTTGAAGGGGAAGGGCCAGGAGCCTGTTCCACAATGGGCTTTTACTGGGTTTATTTGTATAGGAATACAGGCTGTATACGTAAAGCTCATCAGTCATTGTCAGGCAGTAATGATCAGATGACAGATAACATTCAAAGAACTATGAGGGTTTATTCTGCGTCAGGGTTAGACCGCTAAAGGGCCATAAAACTTTGGGGAAACAAACTCATTTCATGCTTGGACCCATATCATTTAAATTGAGGGCATTAGCAAAGCAGGTTTCACAGGATTTTATGTATTCTTTCTTAGGCCTGATAGCCATGGGAACCCGCCCTTTCCAGAACAGGGCTGCGCAGCCCTCCAGCACTGTCTTAAGGCTTAAGACAGGCTTAAGTCTGGCAGGGGAAGTAAGGCAGCCAAGAGATTAGGAGACTTCTTGCAGACAGAATGAGGACTCAGGCTCTGTCAAAGTTGAGGGGTGAGGGTCCATCACCCCCTTTTTCTGTAGCCCCGCAAGTCCTTCCCAGAGGGCCCCTTCATGACCATGCCTGTCTTAGGTCATCCCTCCCTTGAGGAATCTGTCCTGTCATTGGCTAACAAGCCATTCACTGGGGACCTTTACTGGAAGTAAAAGGGGCAGAGGCTATGCCCTTGCCAGGGAGATAAGCTTTGTCTCCTTAATGGCTTATGGTCTCAAGGTCTCCTTACTCAGCCTTAGCCACGGGGGATTACAGTTTCTGAAACCAGGCAGGGCAGTTCCCAACACCTAGTGGGTAAGATCAAAGGCACAGCGAAATCCTGGGAAGGAATACAAGGAATTCTTTACACATAGGCTGTTCCCAGGCCTGGGGAGACCTAGGAGAACACCAGCAGGCAAAAATGTCTCATTGAGCCCTGGCTGGTGTAGCTCAGTGGATTGAGCATGGGACTGTGAATCAAAGGGTCGCTGGTTCGATTCCCAGTCAGGGCACATGCCTGGGTTGCAGGCCAGGTCCCCAGTGGGGGACACATGAAAGGCAACCATACATTGATATTTCTCTCCCACTCTTTCTCCTTCCCGTCCCCTCTCTCTAAAAATAAACAAATAAATAAAATATATTTTTAAAAAATATCTCATTGAGACCCAGGCAAGTAGTGCTGCCCCAGAGGCCACTAAGAAAAGTAGGGACCACAGCAAGTCCACGTGGGTTAGAAAGTCTGGGAGCTCTGCAAGGGGAGAGATGCACCAGCGGACAGGTGCATCTGCTGAGAGGAAGGGGAAGGTGGTGAGAAAAGAGGGCTAGAAGTTAGCATCACCATTTCGAGTAGCACGCCTGAGAAGAGTCAAACGGGAATGAGGGGAATGCACTCATGCACTGATTTTCAAAACTGACCCCCTGTTCGTTTGACCACTCCATCCTCTTCTCGTCCCTTGTCAGCTGAGAAGAGGCAGAGACAGGAAACCGTCCTGAGGTGAACTAGCTGCATCACTCCCGGGCTGCATCCTGCCTCTGAAACACTGAGGGCCTCTCTGAACAGGTTCCAAAAGAAGACCCCAACGCAGGCCCAGAACTGGGTTTCCCTCTTTTCTTTCCTCTTTGCCTCCACCCTCATGATACTGCGCCCTCATTCTTCCCTTCCCCTGGGCTTTCTTCCACTGAACTGAGACTCCTGTATCTATTAGAGAGGGAATGAGAGGGAGACCTTCAGTCAAAGGGAGGATCAAGTCTGTGAGGCGAGGATGCAATAAAATAAAATTTAATATGATGTACAGTTTCCCATTACTAAACCACTATAACACTGACAGACTTTACGAGATGAGCTGTCCTGCCCCGAGACATGAACACCCTAAGAAGAGGAAAGAAGTAACACTTAGCACTAAAGGAGCTGATGTAAGTCTTAGGGAAGAGAAAGCTGGCCTGCTGTCAAAGAAGGGTGCAAGCCTGCCCTGAATGGAGACAAGCCAGTGAGACCTCAGCTGCGCCCAACTGTGGAGCCCAAACAAACAGCTTCATCTTTCCAGACCGCATGACTACATGACTGACTCGGACTTAAGGATAACTTGGGCATTCTGTCTGTGGTTGCCAAGAAAAGAAACAAATGTTCTTTGTCTCATCACTGAAAAAAAAAATAAAATGTCCACTTACACCTATTTAATAGCACTCTAGACTCAAATAGCTGACCCTACTCTAAAACTACAAGGTTAGTGTAGGGTTACTTAAAACAGCAAAACTGTGAGATGCAACCTAAATATTTAATAACATCAATTAAATAAGAGCAGTCTATCAACACAGACAGGTTCATGAAATAATGCTAAGTGAAAAGCAGGATACACAATGTTACATGCCAAATACAGTGGTGAAAAACCACATAGAAAACACAAATTGTTATCGCTGCTGGGGAAGAAAATTGGGTGACTTTGTATGACCATTTTAAAAACAGAAAAAAGCCCCAGCTGGTGTGGTTACTTGGCTGGGCATTATCCCGAGAACTGAAAGGTTGCCCAGCTGGATTCCTGGTCAGGGCACATGCATGGGTTGCAGGTTCAGTCCCCGGGGGCGCTTATGGAAGGTGACCAATCAGATGTTTCTCACTAACATCACTGTTTCTTGCCCTCCCTTCCCCGCTCTCTAAAATTAAAAATAAAAATAAAATAGTTTCAAAAAGAAAAATAGAAAAAAAGGAACTTCTAAAATTTAACATCATCATGATTTTTCTTAAAAGTCAGGGTAGAATGATTATTTTTATGAATAAATCAAAAACAGTCCAGCATTCTCTGGCTGTATCCAATTACAGAGGAGTCCATCATCATCTGCACTCTACATTAACCTTCTAAGGCATGGCTGCCTCTCATTTTATTTAGATGCTTTGTTAACTGCTTAACCATCACAAAACAGTCCATTACGTGACATTCAGTATGTAGGTCAATTAGATGTCTCTGGAGATTTTATCAATTTGAATAGGCATTTGGAAAGTATAGAATGCCCTAGGCTGATCTCACAAAATTCCCCTCAGAAGGATTTCCCTGCACACAGACTTGGTTATACCAGAGATCTAATTATATCTTCTAAGGTAGAGAGTGATGAATGGTATCAAGAAAGGCAGCGAGAAAAAGTATGTGGACCCTGGACAGTCTGCCTGAGTTCCGATTCTGATTCTACCACTTGGTAGCTGTGCGACCTTTGGAAAGTTACTTAACCTGTCTATGCTCCAGTTTTTTGCCTGTAGAATAACAATTCTACAGAGGGTTGTTCTGAGGATTAAATGAGGTGGTACTTAGAAAGGGCTCGGAACAGTGCCTGGTATATAGTAAATGCCCAATAAGTATTAATTCTTATTATTTATCATGATTTCTTTCACTTTAGCAGGGTGCATCATGCACATACTGGGAGAAAGTACTTGCAATGCATGTATATGGCAAAGAACTCCAATCAAGAGTATATAAAGAACTGAGTACTTTTTAAAGATTTTATCTAGAGGGGAAGAGAGGGAGAGAATAGAGAAGAGAAACATTGATGTGAGAGAGAAACATCAATCGGTTGCCTCCTGTATGCACCCTGACCAGGGACTGAACCCACAACCCTGACCAGTGTGTGTACTGACTGGGAACTGAACCAGTGACCTTCTGCTTTGCACGATGATGCCCAACCAACCGAGCCACACTGGTCAGGATGAACACTTGAATATCAATAATTAAAAAAACACACAACCCAATTAGAAAAAATCAGGCACTTCATAAAAGATACTAGAATGGTCAATAAGCCTAAGAAAAGGCGACTGATATCATTAGGAATCAGTAATCAAAGAAACAAAAGATAAAACAAAAATGAGATAGCAATCAGAATAGATAAAATGAGAGGTGGACTATGCCAAGTGTTGTTGAGGATGCAACTGGAACTCTCACACTTTGCTAGTGAGAATGCACAACAGCGCAACCACTTTGGGAAACAGTGTTAAAAAATGTCTAATTTTTAAGTACAGGTCTACTTTATGATCTGGCGATTCCACTTGTACCCATCTACCCAAGAGAAATGAAAGCCTGTATCTACACAGACTTGTCAAGGAATGTTCCGAGGAGTTTAAAAACAGTCAGCAACTCCAAAGTCCATCAGCTGTGGTATATTTGGTGCAGAATGTACCAGATATACTGATACAGGCAGTAACAGGAATGAATGAATGACTCAAAAACAGTTTCACAGAGAAACCCCAACAGACACAAATCAATATGTTCTGTATGGTTCCATTTATATTCTGTTCAAAAACGCAATCTATGGTGAGAAATTCAAAATAGGGAGACAGTAATGCCTGCAAAGAGTCACCAGGTTAATTCCTGGGGCTCTTCATAAATAATGCCATCTTGATCTGGGCAGTGGCCAAGTGTAAAAAGTCATTGATCTGTACTCAAGTTTGTGAAATTTACTCTATGAAAAATCATACCTTAACAAAGCATTTTTAAAAGGGGGGAGCAGTGCTAATTACCAATGGAAGAAACAGTTAGTTAACATCTCTAGAGCATCATTCTGGGTGAACAATGCCACACCATGTGCCGGAAGGGACAAAGTAACACGCTCCGTCTCTGCTCTCTTGTTGCTTTAAATAAAATGCAGAAGCCAAGACGAACACTCAGCTAACCAAGCCACTCCTCTGCTGCAAGCTCTCTGCGGGCATTTCGTCCAGAGGCACTGTGCTCGGCGCCTTCCGACCATGAGCTCACTGAATCCTTGAAACAACGACTGCGCAGGTAACTCCAAACACACTCAGGGACGGGAAAACGGAGGATCAAAGAGGCGCTTTTCTGAGGAGGAGGGAAACCATCCGCATCAATACATCTTAGTGTTCCTCCATGTAGGACTTTGGGGCCCTCTGCACCTCACAGACACTGGTAAATGTCTGTCAAACGGACGAAGGTGAGACTTGATAACGTCTGCTTGACTGAGGCTCACAGCAAGTCCTGAGCCTCGCTCTAGTCGCCACCTTGAAGGAAAGAGTCGGACCTTACACTAACGTAGCAACAACCTCCCCACCTCTCCTCAAGGGCAGTGCAAGGCGACAGGTTCTTTATCGAACTCCCACGTGTCCAACCGACAGGAAAAAATGTTTCACCTGTAGTAGGGATTAACCCAAGAAAATGGTAAAGCCGCAAAGACCGGCGCATGCGCCCTGATTCGCTCTGCCCAGCAAACGCGCCCTCACTCCGCACCCACACAGCGCTCTCGCCCCGCCCCGCCCCGCCCCGCCCGGCCAACGCGCAAGCGCAGGGTAGCCGAACTACAGAGTACCTGTGCAAAGCTAGAGGCGGAGACTTTTTTCTTCTTACTAGCACCATATCCCCCAGTGCTGCTGCCGTTGTGGGAAGGACTGGCGGGCCTCTTCTTACTGTTCCGGGCTACCCCCGGACTGGCAGTGGTGGCCACAATTGGAATTTGAGCCGCCATCCCTACCCAGAACCTTCCTCCTCCCCCGACCCCCCACTGCTTTGCCAGTGAAGGCCCTGGACTTCCGGTTCGCGGTTACTTCCGTCTTAATGCTTGAAAACCCGGCCAGGATTCGCAAATCCTTTGCTGAGTTCTCTCGGCTGAAAGTAAAAGACGGAGCTCGGTGCCGCCGATTCCCTCCGGGCAGGAAGGTGCCCGCGGTGGCAGTATGCGTCCTATAACTCTTGCACTCCCAACCTGGGCACGTGCTTGGAAATCCCTAGCGATCGAGGAATAAAACATTTACTTTTTTTTAAAATACCAGGTTTTAGAAAATAACTATGTTGTCTTTTCTCACGTTAAGTTAAGATGGATCACTTCTGATCCGTAAGAATAAAGGTAGGGTCATTCTCAGTGGATTAGACAACTGCTAGCTTTTTCTGTGGTCGCTGCCTTCTCACAGGGAAGCTTGTACGTCAGTAGAACCCAAATGGACTTGAAGGTTGGAGTGGTTCTTGCCGTTTTAGGGGTCACAGACCTGTTTGAGCATTTAAGCTTCCTTTTCCACCCCCACCAAATGTACGCAGGTATAGACAAAATATTACAAATAGCTTGGAGGAATTGATGAAATTTGGTGGAACACACCCTCCCCCTTGTTATTTGCCACATCCTACTCTATGCTTCTTAAGAACCTTTATGACAAACTGCGTGGTTTATAATTGGTTGGTCAATGTCTTTAGCTTCTAGAATATAAGCTCTATGAGGGAGCAACATGAGGAAACTCTAAGACAGTTATGTGTTATTTATCTTTCCCAGGTCACAGTACCTTGCAAGTCATTGCTACATATAAACATTTCTAATGAAATAATAAACAAACAAACCCCTTGCAGTAATTAGTTGAAACGACTATGTTCTAAGTAGCATTGTATGAATCTGGATATTTGAAAGAAGTAGGCTACAGAATAATTTAGAGGTGAGAGAGAGATTAGTGAGGGAAACTAGCAATAATTTTCCTGACATCTCTTCTCCTTTGTAGAAAAGAATAACCTATCGATGTTAAAATGGTCTCTACCATGCCCAGTCTTCACCCCCATCCTCACCTAAATGCCGGCTTTCTTATATCTTATCCCAGAGGCTGCACCACCCAGCCAGTCACCTAAGCCAGAATCTAGGTGTTGACCCTGGTGGCTTCCAGGGCCCACCCTTTCTAGTAACCTACGATTCTCCCATTCCAGTCAGCCACCTTCTCAGCTCACTCCCTTCCACCACTCCTCCCCTGGGGAATCCATCTCCTCTCTGGATCCTTGCAAGAGCCTCCTGATGGAAGTCTGGAACCCCATCTTTTCCTAATCCTCCTGGACCCCAGGCCATTCACACCGTCTGCCAAAATGGGCTATCTAAATCACAAATCTAATCACACCACTTACATTCTTCAGGGCCTTTTATCTTGGCATATAAGGTCCTTAATTACTGGACTCTGCCCCCTTCTCTTGCTTCATTCCCAAAACTTAATTTCCTCTGCTCCAGCCAGGGACTAACTGATTCTGAGAGTATGCAATATTCTCTTAGTTCAATGTACTTCTGTTGATATTATTTCCTCTCCTAGGATTGCTTATCTCCTTTGCCCAAATTTAGATGCTATTTCTGCCATCTGATGCACCCTCCTTCCCCTCCTTCTTCCCTATTCCCACCCTGTGAGTGCCTGGGAGGGCATTGAGTAACACGGGGTGCTCTGCTGGGCACCTTCCTGTAATCCCCTAGTAAATGTTTATTGAGTTTGAACACCAGATCCCTACTTTTAAGGAATAAAACATCATCTGGCGTCCTGTTGCTAAACTCAATCCTGATCCTGTCTGATCCTTTTCTTCCTGAAATCCTTCCATTGGGATCTGGAACAACATTCTCCTTTTATTTTTATTTTTCCTAACCATTTATCCTCTCTGTGACAGTCTTCTTCTACCAAACGGTTTGTAATCCTACTACAGGTTTTTTAAGATATAGATTATGTAGTCACATTCCCCCAGCAGATAACACGTTCTTAAATTTTCCCAGGTGATTCTAATGATCAGCCCGATTTGGAACCAGGCTCTTTCTGTTCAGTCCTTACACACTGAGAGTTCTTCCATGCGTGCTTGGTAAAAGGGCCTCTGCCCTTTCCAGTCCATACTCTTTCCAATCATTTCATCAGTTCTGGGGCTTCAGGTACCATTTAAATGCAGACCCCCTTCAGATTGCTTCTCTTCACTGGGTCTTTCTCAAATGATGTAAAAGTCCCCCACCTAGATACACGCTCAGATGTTTATAGGCATTTCACACAGCATGGCAAAAACAGAATTCTCCATCCTCCCTGCTCTTCTAAAACATGTTCCTCCACCCGTGTTTCCTGTCTCAGTAAATGGCACTATGATCTACCAGTTTATTCAAACCAAAAACCAGGGAGTCATCCTTGACTCTTCCCGTTCTGGCCCCTCCACGCCCTAACCCTATTCCAGCCACTACCATCTCTCTCTTGGACTCTCACATCCCCTTATTTGTCTCCATGTTGCTCCCTTTGGTCCCTCCAAGCCAGTCACCATGTGCAATCTCAGATGAACTCTTTAACAACACAAATATGCATGTGCAGATCATGCCTTCTTCTTGAAACCCTTCAATGGCTTCCCGTGGTCCCTAGAATGAAGGCCAATGTCCATTCACAGTTTCAAAGGCTTTCAGGGGCCTCGCTCTCTAAACTTGCCTCTTGTCCAGCTCTCAGCACTCCAGTTCAGTTTTCATTTTTGTCAGTTCTGCCATCTGGCCGTGACCCTGCTCTCCTCAGGGCCTTGACACATACTGCTTCTCATGAAAGTTGCTTTTTTCCCAACACCACCCACCTCTGGTCTCATTTACTTCCCTTCACCCTTCCTACCTTGGCTGACATGCTATTTTTTTTAGACTTCCTATCCCTCTGGTTTTGTTAAAACCCGTTGTTCCAAGTTCCCATCAGTCTCAGTCATCCAGTATCTACTGATGGCCAGTTACATGGCAAGCCCTGTGGACGGAGACGAGGACAAACAAAATGGAATAGTTCCTGCTCTCAGGGAGCCCCCAGTATAGTGTGGGAAGGAAGACATTAGGTTTGTCTTCTCAGGGAACACACTTTGTGGGCAGTTGCCAACGTCATCGAGGACTGAATGGCAGAGCACGAACAGGCGGCAGCAAGAGGAGAGTGAGAGAAATGCAGGACATTGACCCCAGGGAGCAGAGGCTTTGGGCTTGGACGAAACCTGTTGCATATCCACCTTGGCAGCACCAACCACTGCATGGTGTGGGCACATGTAGGGGCTGCATGTGTAACTCACATGTTTCTATATCTATTGGTGATGACAAATTAACACTGATGACCCTATTGTGCTGGTTTATGTGTTGAGGCAGGGCCTAAGCCTTCTCTAAGTCCCCTCCCAGTTATTCTTGAGAACTTGGACGTGTCTCTGCAGTAGTGTGTTACTTCTTCTCTGGCCTCCTCACTGGTACCTGCTGCTCTTGTGTCCCCCACCAGTACCACACTTCCTTTGGCAAAAGCTGCTGGTGCCCTTACTGGGGGCTGCCAATTAAGCAGCCTCAGCCAGTCTTGATCCCAGTTTAGATTGAATGATTAAGAATGAACAATAGGGTTGTTAAGCTACCCCATATCATTTGAGACATAAAGTGCCTATTTTATTGTCTCTCAAAATCTCAGGAAACACTGCATATCTGGGATTGTGCTGCTACTGGATAGAAGATACGCCGCCTGTCTTCTCTGGATAACTTCTCTCAAGTATGATAGCAATGGCTCGATGTGTCAACAGTGGCTGCTCCAGTTGATAAGGACTTGTGAATGATAGAAAGAAACCTAGAAGCTACAGTCAGGACCCGCAAAATTCTCCAATCACGGCCACTGCCAGAGGCAGCAGGGGGTGCATATTTTGAACTATGTAGATGTGCAGCCTGAAACAAACACACCACAATGATGAACCCACTGTCTCTTCCCTCACAGTCCTTCCGATATCGCATGGTAAGTACCTGTGGGTAGTAGGCTCATTTGGACAGAGACAGGTTCTTCTTTGTCACTGTTTTGGGGGCATTTCAGGCACTCATTGATGATGGCCGAGTGCCTCATTACTTAAACGATCCTGGTCTGGAAGGAGAGAGCTTGAGCCAGTGGGGTCTGGAGAGGCCTTTGTTCACATAGTTGTTTGCTTGTTGTTCACCTGACAGATGTGTGGAAACAGTCAGGAAAGGGTGAGTGATTAAAATAGGCCTGACCCTAACATTTGCAGGGGCCAGGGCAAGAATACCAATGGAGCTTATACACCATACGTCTTCATATTTAAATGTACAAATCAAGCTAATAAACTGTAAACTAAAATACCTCCTACCTTTCTATCTTGGCAGACATACCTTTATAATGCAGAAGTCTGGAGCTGGGTTCAGAATTCTCTGAATCCCAGAGTCCTGCAGCAGTCGGGGCAGCATGGGAGAGCCGCTCCTGCGCCTGGCCCCTCCCCCTTCGCCGCTTGCTCCTCTGGACATTGTAAAGTGACAGGTTTGTACACGTGTGGAAACCCCAACTCAAACATCCGACTTCATCCGTCTTCTACCCGGCCCTCTTTACCACACATTGGGCCTAGGAGTATACACATCAAACCCAGAGACAAGGCCCACGGGGGCTCTGGAAGCAGGCACAGAGCCTTTTGTGCAGATTCTGGAGTACCCAGTATCTAGAGCACGTCCTAGAAGAGGGAAGTTGGGACCCACGTGGGTGTGTGTCCTGGTATCCACAGACCCCTTGCTCGGAGCAGAAGGGCATGACCAGAAGAGGGCCCTTTTGTGCAGGCTGGGGACCTATCTGTTTCTGCTTCCCTTGAAGCTGGGGCGGGGCAGGGAAAGGTGGATCCAGATGGAGACCCATTTTTGGATGAGGTGGCAAGAAGTTTATGTGAGCCCAGGTTTTCTCAGTAAAGGTAGGTGGAGGAAGTGGGGCAGAGGCTTGGGAAGGGCCATAGGTAAGTTTTGAAAAGCCAATGTCTGATAGTATCATGAAAGAGGGCCAAGAAGGAACTGAGGGGAAACTTATTGGCAGTGCTGACGGCCTGCCGTGGCTGCCCACGCACACTTGGGCGGGTTGGGTCCAGCTCAATCCAGGGAACAGTGTTTACATCAGCCACGGTGTGCCGGCAGCCCCTCGAGCTGGGCAGTGTGCCTCTTGCGCAGCCACACCTCGTGGCCCCAGGTTCGTGCAATCTTCTTCCTGAAGTTTGGCCTCCACGGTGAATATTGCTCTCCAGAGTCTGAACAAGAGAAACTAGTTGTAAGGACCCTCTTGCTTACCAGAATGCCTCCTTAAACCCATGCCTGTTATGTAAACACTAAATTAACATTACAAATATGTCCCAAAAATGCTGACAAGAGTCTTCCCAAATAATGGGGTACTTACCTTTCATTCTGAGAGCCAGGGTTTTGCTCCCAGGATGGTATTTTCCTCATCCTTGTTACCCCCTTGGTGAGTCCCCCTCCTAGCACTGTCCTTCCCTCCTCTTTCACCAGAAGCCCCACCCATTACTTAAAATGAATTATTATTTTACCACTTACTCATTGTGCATACCATAGAGAAAAGAAAACTATTGTAATTACTATAATTCTCCCTTCTCTAAGATTCCCTCCCTATTTTGCTCTCCCCAAACCTCAAATTTGCTAATCCCCAGGCTGTGAAAACACCTGCCTTCTTAAAGTATCAGCCTGCTTCGATTTTTCCTCCCCAGTGTCATGGTTCCTAACTGGGCTGCGATGTTGTTGACGTGTGTTTGTTTCTGTTCTGTTGTGACATTTGGTTTCCATCAGCGGTACTTGTCCTTTGAGACAGTACTGGAGAAAGTCAGTCTAAAGCTTTGGGGTCAGTTGGTTGTGGCACAAAACAAAAGTGACATGGAGGCTTCATTTTCTAAGCTCACAAAGAAATCCTTAAAAGTCTCTGAGAAGCTGAGGCCTTTTCCAGGGTGCCCTTCACTGCAGGTCCTCACAAGACATTGCTGCTACTGACCAGAGACAGGTAAACCAGCCAGTCGAGCTCCCAGAGTTTGACCCAGCCCTGGGGACAGGAGCAGGGCCAGCAGAAGGCATGGCCGGCAGAGGGAGAGTGACCCATTTGAGCATAGGGATAGTGTCAGCTGTGAAGGGACTCTGCCCGCAGAGCCTCCCCGCTCTGCCATGGATGAGAATAAGTCTACCAAGACATGATCTGCTTGGGGAGGAAAGGTAGCTAATCTCTCAAAGGAGAAGGGCCAGGAGCCTGTTCCTCAATGAGCTTTTACTGGGTTCAATTTGCCCAGGAATACAAGTAAAGTTCAATCATTGTCAGGCAGTAATGATCAAACAATGGGTAACATTCAAAGAACTATGAGGGCTTATTCTGAGTCAGGGTCAGATAGCTAAAGGGCCAATAAAACTTTGAGGAAACAAACTCATCCTTTGCTTCCACCCTTATCATTTAAATTGAGGGTATTAGCAAAGCAGGTTTCACAGGATTTTATGTATTCTTTCTTAGGCCTGATCACCCTAGGGAACTGCCATTGCATGCCCAAGGCCACACCCACCTCCGCCATTGCTTCAGGCTTAAGTCAGACAGGGGAAGTAAGGCAGCCAAGAGATTAGGAGACTTCTTACAGACAGAATGAAGACTCAGGCTCTGTCAAAGCTGAGGGGCGAGGGTCCATCACCCCCTTTTTCTATAGCCCCCCCAAGTCCTTACCTGAGGGCCCCTTCATGACCATGCCTGTCTTAGGTAATCCCTCCCTTGAGGAATCTTGCTCATCATTGGCTAACCAGTCATCCACCTGGGGCCAAGCAGGATGATGTAAAGGGGGAGAGGCAGTGCCCCTGCCAGGGCGGTAAGCTTTGTCTCCTTAGTGGCTTATGGTCCCAGGTCTCTTTACTCAGCCTTAGCCATGGGGGTATAGCTTCTGAGCCCCATCAGTCAGCCACCTTCTTTCCTTGGGAGGACACAGGAGAGGCCCCAACCACTGCTTTGTCTAAGGAAGCCCAGCTTAGTGATGAGGCTTCTCCCTTCCATTGTTTGGAAAGGCAGAAAACAGAATGTGTGATTGTGCTCATGAAATTTTTAGAAAGTTATTTATTCTATAAAGTCTCAAGCTACTTACGATGCCCTATGACTGATTTCTTTATCTGTCCTTTTTAACTCTCACTGGGACACTGGAATGTTGAATGGGTTCTGGCCAAGGCCAGTGCCTGGCTTCCATCCCACTTCTCTTCGGGCTCCTGAAGGGCTGGGCCTCACCCCGACCTGGCTCAGCTCCTGCCAGAGCTCCTTTGAGTCCAATCCTCATCAGATCTGTGTGCAGTGTGGCTTCTGGCCTCTTGCCTTAGCTTGTGCTCACTTTTGCCACTCAGACCCTGTTGTGGAGCTCTTTCTGAAATGATCTGTTTGGTTCTCCACCTACCTACAGCTAGGAGCTGCACTTTTCGTAAGCACTGGGAATCATCAGCGTGAATTGAACATCTGAACATTTGTACTTTGCTCTAGTACAGGGAGTTTCTCATGAGTTATAGCTGGTGTCTAAGGCACTTTTCCTATACTAAAGGAGTTCTTGCCTTCTGATTTTTATTTTTTGTCATTAAAGAGTTGGCTTTAGATATTTCTCCCAGCATATCCATATATGTGCTTGGCAGATTTTCTGTTTTTAATATGCTGTAGACAAAAGTGACAGATCCCCAAAGGTGTGAGAACTATGTCTAAAATCATCACAGATGCCTGTGATTGAGGCCCTGGTGGGGACAGCGTGGGCATCGAGGGACCAAGGCGTGTGTTTGGACTTTGGGAGATTTAGTCGGATGATTAAGGACTTTTTTTGTGTGTCTTGTAATTTTTTGGCTTTTGTTTCTTTATCTTTAAAATGAGTTAACCAAGCAGACTGACAGCTGTTAGAGGGAAGGGGGTTGGAGGGGATGGGTGAAAAAGGTGAAAGGATTGAGCAGAAAAAAAGAAAATCAACCTCATCAGCACAGACAGCAGCACGGTGATTACCAGAGGGAAAGGGGTTTGGGGGAGGTAAGAGGGTAAGGCGGGGATAAATGGTAATGAGAGGAGACTTGACTTTGAGTGGTGAACACACAACACAATGTACACATGATATATTATATAGAATTGTACACCTGAAACCTATATAATTTTATTAACCAATGTCACCTCAATAAATTCATAAAAATTTTTAAAGCCTTCTATGGCTTCCCATCTGACTCGGAGTAGAAATAAAAGCCCTGGCAAAGCCTATTCAGGGAAAAGTTTCTTTTCTGATCTTTGCCTTCAGTTCACAGACCTTGAATGTTATGCAACCCTCTGTGCATATGTGAATCTGCGCACTCTCCTGGGAGAGTCCGTGCAGCTCCACCAGATTCTGGAAGACTCAAAATCTCCCAAAAGCTTAAGAATCACTGCTTGGAGGACAGCTTGAAAAACAATTTTAAGATGGGACTTTTTCAAATTATAAAATGATATGGAAACAATCCTGATCAGCATTTATTACATCAGTGTTCCTCTCCTTCCCTTTCTCCCTCCCTTCCTCTCTCTTTAAAAATAAACAAAATCCTTTTTTTAAAAAAAGAAACAGAACATTATCTGTGCATTAAAAGCCCATTTTAAATCCATTGCCAAACCCTTCTGCTCTTAAAAACTTACCATAGTCTTGACTTCTAACACTAGAGATTCATCCTGAAGTTTTTAAAATGCAATCACACACACTATTTTTTCATGTGTTTCTCTTCTTTGGTGAGATTCAGTTTTGTGTCAGGTAGTAGTGCTTCCTTCTTATTGCAATATAATTTTTCATTGTGACAGTGTGCCGTAGTGTATCCATTCTTTTGCTGGACATATGGGTTGCTTCCATGTTCTTTTGGCTCTGTCAAATTAAGCTTCACTGAAAATTTTACGTATCTTTTGTTGGGTAATACCAAAAGTGGATTTGCTGGATCATACGGCTTACTCAATATTGCCAAAGTTTTTGTAAGTGATTGTGTCAATTTATCTTCCCACCAGCAGCAAATGGAAGTTCCAGATATTCTAAAAGATCAAGGAAATTTTTATTGAACTACATCATGAATAATTGTGTTTGCCAAATAAATGCCCCTAGCAAGTGGAGAGGCAGTGGAATATGGCAGAAATGACTCCCAAGCGAAACCATTCATGAAGCATGCAATTATTCTGGACCGTGAAGTCCTCACTACAGAAGCAGTGCTCACCTCTTAGACCACTTCCGTCTGTAAATGTCTTGGCTCACTTTGTGATTTTTGTGAGAAGTGCTCCATTTGTCACATGCTTTCTGGAGTCTCCCTGTGCCAGGCAGAGCTGTGGGTGGACACTGAACGCCAGATGTGTACATGTGTGCGGTAGACACACTGCTTCAAGTGCAGAGATTGATTGGAGCAAGGACTCTTGACCAGCTAAAGATTTAGGAAGAGGGCGTGGGAAATGAGTGAGAGAAATTTGCAAGAAGTGTTCTTGGCTCCAGAATGGTGTTATTTTGTTCCAGGCAGCAAGGCTGAGCTGGTAGAACAGTCCTGATCCAAAAGGACCCAAGGGCAAGGCAGTGCTTGGGCCACTGTGGGCAAGCCACCTCGCTGCTTGGCAACACACACCTACCTCCTCTGCCAGCCTCCTGCCTGCAACACTCCACAGCATCAAAGCCTGGGCTGGGGCTTGGGGTGGGTGGAGCCTGTGACCTGTGTTTAGGCTGAAGCTACAAAAGAGTCATGAAGGATGCTGGTGTGGCATTGTCAGCTTCCGTAGAGGGAAGGGGATCCAAAACCCAGGAAGGAGTTTAGATATTAGACCACTGGGGCTGTGGTTACTGATAATAATGAAAACTATGGCAATTAACACTTGCTTATCTGTCTTGGACTTTCTTTTATGAAGCACAACTAAAAAGCATCAAAACACTGTTTTATTCCTCATTGCTTT
Source organism: Carollia perspicillata (assembly GCA_004027735.1). Lineage (NCBI taxonomy): Eukaryota > Metazoa > Chordata > Mammalia > Chiroptera > Phyllostomidae > Carollia > Carollia perspicillata. The sequence goes on along the minus strand of PVKM010009945.1, from coordinate 19,393 downwards.
CTATAGTTAAAGCTTCCAGGATTCACACCTTAGATCCACGCCACGCCCAAAAGGCACAACAGTCACACTACAGAAGTGACTCGCCCTCTCAAAACCATGCAAGGTATGCAGGAGGACTAGTCAGGGAGTGGCGAAACCAGCCCCTGCAGTTCTCCATTATCTGAAGCAGCTAACAGGGCGAGTTTGTTTCAGACCTGGAATATAATGGTTCCTGATTTCTCAAAGATTTGTCTCTTTCAAACAAAAACCTGATTAGGTACTCATTCTGAGAACAATGGAAATCTCTTACTCCCACCCACCCAGGTGAAGAGCTGCACTCCAACAAATGAACACATGCCAAAAACAAACCCAGTGTCTTCATCCTCAGCCCTCAGCCCTCCTGACCACTCACTCCCCTGTGGCTGGCCGGACCAGCTGGCTTTTTCCTTGCTGAGTCCTCCTCACCAGCCAGTGATGGGCAGACTGTGAAACAGCTGTATCTGCCTTTCCTCTCTCCCCTCCGCGCCTTTCCTTCTTGTTGTGCTTCCTCTGGCAAAGTTGCTTCATTCTTTCATGAGGTTTCTTTCCCCACCCCCTCTACAGGACACGTAGCCAATCAACCCAGCCTGAGAGGAGGGGACTTGGTACAGAAGAAAATGACCTAAAATAACTCATGGGCAGGAGCCCCGGCACTTCCCTAAATAGAGAGCCACTGTAGGTGCTGCCTTCTTCTTGGGCCTCTCTTTTATTTTTTACTGCTCACCTTAGAGAGAGGGGAAGGGAGAGGGAGGCAGAGAGAGGAGGGAGAGAGAGTGAGAAACACTGATCAGTCACTTCCCGTACACACCCCAGCAGGGACCAAACTCACAGCCTAGGTTTGTGCCCTGACAGGGAATCGAACCTGCAACCTGTTGGTGTATGGGGGTGATACTCTGGCCAACTGAGCCACCCAGCTAGGGCATCCCTGAGCCTCTTCTAAAAGGCAGATATTTCCAGAAGAGGTCAAGTGTTGAGTCACCCACCCGCTGTGTCTCACTGTGGGTTATTTTTGTCAGAACACTTTCCTCTGAACAAGGAGGAGTCTCTAGAGATGAGGAGAATTTCTAAAGGTCAAAGGAAGCAGAAAGGAAGAGACATAATAACAGATTTGACCCAAGGCTCCTGAGTCCCTTGTCTAGCCACCATGCCCTCTGTCCACCACCACCCCTTGCCCCCAGGAGAAGAAGAGGCACAGCCCCAGCTGGCTGCCCACAAAGCATGCCCCAGCCTGGGCTCTGTCCCATTACACCATAGCAGGTGCTGGTCCATGTGCCTGGTCCTATCCGTAGCTTTTCCCACTCTACACCTTGCTCCTCAAATCCCAAACCCTTACACCTTCTGGCTGCATCTGAGCAGATCATATTGCAAAACCAGATGCTGGAATGACCCTTGACAGTTTACACGTATACTTATTCCATTTAGCCTTCCCCGTAAACCCGCAGCGGGCCGCCCTGCGTAAGCTATGTCTTTCAACCGAAGGATCTGGCTGCTCACGAGGAAGCCTCCTCTATCAGGCTTTCTCCCTCCAGTTCCCACAACAGCTCCAGGAAGCTGCCCTCTCCCTGTGGTTTCCTGCCACCCAACCACACCTCTCTAAACCATTTCTTCATTAAGCCCTCCATGAATTTTCCTAACTTGAGGGTGCCATTGATTTCCTGCTAAGACTGAAAAGTGCTTCAAGTCCTCATTCGGAAGAAACGGCAGGTGGACAGGGTCACACTGCGTTTAGGCATAGACACCTTGTTGTAATCTCATAAAAAAGGAGAGCAACCAACTGGAATGGAGGCGCAGGTGAGAAATCGTTTGATTTCACATAAGGCAGTTGCCTCTCAGATATGTTGCTTCTCTAAGGCAACAGTCTGGTAATGATCTTAACTGAATGTCCTATATCTGCACATCTCATATCAGTTTCAGGGTTGTAAAATTACTAGGAGAGGAGTAAATACCATCGAAGTCGTTTCAAAACATGTTTTAAACCACACCTGAGGTTTAGAATTTAAGAATTTAAACTTTTTCCCTCCTCCATGAAGGATAGGAGGAAGTTATGTTGTGATTTTATGCCATTAGTATCAACAGCATCTTTCCACTCTGCTCCGCCAGTTGGTAAATGTAGGTGAGGCCAAGGTGAGGCCTGAGGATCAAACCCGCAAAAGTCCCCAGACATTCTGTGTGCTGAGCACATCCTGATGCTGGGCCCTGTGCACAGTGTGTGTGTCTGGCCCCATCTATCCTCAGCTCAGCCCTGTGGTAGGGCCTCACAGTCCCATGCCACCACAGGGTTGCTCCCCTCTCCTACCCCCAGCCCTGCTATGCTTTGGCTCCCCAGTTCCATGCTGTCCCTGCAGGCTACGAAGTTAAGCACTCACATTGAGGGAGATGTGGAGGACTTACGTGGCTGTCCCACAAGTCACATCTGACCAAAGTCACCAGGTTATTACCAGGACTGCCCCATGATACTAGGGTGACAGACTTCCTGCGCGCATTGTGACACCTTTCAGAGACCAGAATGTACCATCTGTTGGATCACGTGGAGGGTAAATGGTCTTTGTAAAGATACGTGTTCCTTTTTCTCACCTCTCACAGGATGAGAAACTCTGATAGTTCAGGGAGAAACGGGAAGTAGGATCTTATTGTCTCTCATACACATAGGCTTTGGGGTGACCCTGGGGCTCCCACTGTCATAGGCGATCCCATAGAAACTCCCATGAGGAGCTGGACTCTCCGTCCCTCCTGACCACCCCACCCAACCCGCCTACTCAAGGCCTGGGCAGCCCAGAGTGTTGGAAATGTTAACACCCCCCGCCCCCCGCGACCCAGGAACATCTGAGCCAGCTTCCCCATGGCTGTCTGTTGGCTGCATGAGCCACTCTGACTACCCAGTTATTTCCTCATAACTTGACCCTGTATTTTACATGCCTAAATTCTGGAGAATGCCTCCCACCACCCAGCATTACGACAAGTGTTATCACGTGAGTGTTATTTACTATGATTTGGGTAGTTACAGACTGTGTCAATGCAGAAGGAGCAAAGTTGGAGGGTCCAGCAGCCTCGACTTTCCTTTGCCAGTTGGACAGCAGCCTTTCAAGGCCTGCAGTGCTGCCTGACCCCTCTCTTCCTGCCCTCGGTTCACAGCCCCACACAGGAGTTCCTCCCCCAGTGCTCTTGAACAGGCAACCACCTTAGCCAGGACTTCCCACCCAGGTTCCCCACTGTGCTCTGCAGAGTGCAGAGCCCTCGGGCTTAGCGAGGCCCAGACACCCAGGGGAGCTCTGAACTGGACTTTGGCCCATCAGGGTCACTCACTGTACAGAGAGAAGTAATCATATTCTCAGAGACCATTGGGTCTAATCTCACAGAAAAAGAGAAACGTTGCTTCTATTGGCACGGCTCCAGTGTTCACTACTGACTGTAATATAACCCCCACCCAGCCCCACCTCAGGCTGTGTTTTCATGCTGTGGGACTGAGAAATATTTAGTTCTCCACAACCCACCTTGTCCTAAGGCTTGGTGTCATATCTTACACACACGCATACACACACAAAATCTATACTCACACACTTATATACACATAACACATTCCTATGCGTGTATATACGTGTACACAGTGACACTAACATAAACAGGCTATCACACACACAACACACATGCATATACACACCCTCACACATATATGCACATATACACACAACCAACCATTAGCAGTGGTGCTTTTTTTTTTTTTTTTAGAGAGAGGAGCAAAGGGAGGGAAAAAGAGAAGAAGAAAAACATTGATGCGAAAGAAAGTTGGTTGTCTTTTGCACATGCCCTGCCCTGGGACTGAACCTGCAGCCCAGGCATGTGCCCTGACTGGGGATTGATCCAACAACCTTTTGCTTGGCGACCAAATAGAGTTGCAGGGTCCAGACTTCCAGGATCCAGGATCTGAGTGGGCATGAGTAGAGCCCTTTGGGCCAGGTCTTAAGGAGCACTGGATCTTGATGACAAACTGGAATGACATTTAAACTGTTTATAGCACCATGCTAAACAAGACATCTGTCTTTTTAACCAAGTCTAGTTTGTGGCCTCCAGTTGCCAGCCTTTCCTCTGAGGGACAGGTTCAAGCCCTATGGACATTGGTTACCTCTATAATTCTCCTAAGGATGTAGTAGAGGCATAGCCTCATCTCCAGAGGATGCTGAGCAGCTTGGCACAGGACTCTCTGCTTTTAGGACCCCATAGTGTTCTCTCCCCCCTCAATGCGTGCATGAGTATGCGTGTATCTCCATCTCTGCTGCCTTCTCTTCCACACACACTCATCCTCAAGGGCATCCTCACCAAACTGACTAAGAGAAGGCTAAACTGACCCTACACCTTCATGTCCAGATGAAAGAGGAGGATAGACATTTAAATGGGAGAGTTCATTGAAAGAGAAGTCAGTAACCAGAGAGAGGGGGAGCCTGGAGCAGACTGATAGATGGAAGAGGAGAGGGAGCTAGAGCCAGGGAATGGCCACGTCCCCTTCTCCCCAGGATGCTAAGATGCTGCCCTGAACAGAGAGAAGGGGAGAGATTTAGGATTAGATTGGGAGGAAGGTGATAGTTTAAATTAAATGGCACTGGATGTTTACAACAAAAAGTAAGGCTGAGATGTCAAAGAATCAGGAATGGACAATTCAACTACAGTAAAATAAAGCCATTTCCTGTTTGCACCCCAGAGGGCCAGTCTACTCAATTGACCTACTCAAATTTCTTCAACCCCAGGAGACACTGTCTACCCTGGGGAAAATTCCTCTTGCTTCGTGTTTATTCCACACTATTTGTATTTGACCTAGAGCACGGGCTTTTGGGAGATAAAGTCAGTCTGACCTAGCGGTTACTCTACTCAACTGCTTCCTACATTCTTCCCTAGGGGAAAAGAAGACAGGGCCAACCCCAGCTCAGACAAGAAGCTGAAAAAAGGGAAAATACAGGAAGGAAAAAATGTGTAGAGATTATTCTTGCAAAACCTTAGCCCAGATACACAAGTCAAAAGCAAAAAAGTCGGAGATCAGAATGGTAAAGAGGAGGGCTGCTTGAGCAAAGAGGCACCCTTAGCTTCCCCAAATCAGTAGGTGAACAGGGGTCAGAACAGGGGCCTTCTGCTCACAAACGGCCTCGTCCTTTAGACCAGTCAGACAATCTCTATCCGAGCCTTCAGTTTTCCTGACTGTCAAAGTAGACACCACCGATAGCTGGTTCCAGTGACCTCACACAAGTGGCATGGAATGAAATAGGATTGCATGGTCTGAAATGAAGTAGAAACTCTGAAAACTCTGCATAAAGCCACTCTACCCAAAATTTCCCCAGTCATCATCATTGCTAATTACTGAGGCCTTTTTGGAGACTGGTTACCTCTGTAATTCTCCTAAGGATATATTTAGGCCATTCTTGTTTTGTAACTAACTCTCTTTGGGACTTTGCAAAAAACAGTATTGTGCTAATTTTAAACATGCAGACCTCACTGACAAGCTGTGTTCCAAAAGTAGATTTGCATGTTGGTCAGTTGGCTCTTAGAATTCAGTTTCACATAAAAACCATGCTAATGTGAATCCGTTATGCATGTGCAAACCAGTAGAAAACAATACCATTACAAAGTATAAGGCCAAAACAAGGGGGGAAATGTATATTAAAAGTGACCAAATAATAGTGCCTTCACTAAGTTTAATCCACGTACTTTTAAATTCTCTATTAATGCTGGAATGCTATTTCCTGTGCATCGAAGACTGATGCTGGACATAAAGCAAGTATAACAAGGGGAAATGTGGAAAATTGGGATGGAATTCCTGGCCAGTGAGAGCAACCCACACATTTCTCCTCTAGAACTTCCCGGAGCCAGTGTCCCACACCGCCTCCATCCAGTGACCACTTCCTGGCTCTGCACGATCCTTCCCTAACGCACGCCCCCACTCTCCTCCCCCAGCTCTAGCATGGAGGACAGCCACATGCAAGGCACTAACATTTAGGGGAAGGAGGGGCTGGCATTTCTATTGGGTTGGCCGAAAAGTTCATTTAGTCTTTTTTGTATGATGGCTCTAGTAGTGCTTAGTTGTCTTTAACTTCATTTGGAACAGTTTTGTTAGATTGTATGGTGATGGCTGTCATGTTAGCACTCATTTAAAAAAAGCTTACCAAAATTGGTGAGTTTTGCCAGCCATTTTTATATTGAAGATGGAAGAAAATACACAACATTTTCAGCATATTCTGCTTTATTATTTCAAGAAAAGTAAAAATGCAACTAAAATGCAAGAAAAGATATATGCTGTGTGAGGAGAAGGTGCTATTACTGATTGAATGTGTCAAAAGTGGTTTGTGAAGTTCTTTGGTACTATTGACATTTTCACCAAATAATTCTTTGCTGTGAGATTGTCTTATGCATTGGAAGATATTTAGCAGCACCCCTGGCCTCTACCCACTAAAAGCCAATAGTGGGAGACAGCCAACATACTCAAAATATCCAAATCAACAAAGTTATTGGTGCAAATGAAAAATGTGTCTTTTATTTTATGGAAAAAACTAAATGGACTTTGTGGCCAATCCAATACTTTTAAATTTACTAGGGCAATTTAAGTGCAAAAAAGAAAATTGTAGGTCCTCAATCATCGGGTTCTTAGCCAGCCTGATACAGTGGCCAGGTGTGCTGTGCTGGCACCACATCTGGACCGAGGGGACTCAGGGGTCCATTCTAAATCAGTCTGCTTCTCTAAGTCTAGCATGAGTTTCCCCATCTAGGCTGCAGATCACACAGCCAAGACAGGCAACACAATTTGTGGGGCCCAGTACAAAATAAAAATGCAAAGCCCCTTCTTCAAACCTACTAAGAATTTCAAGACAGTGACAGCAGAGTATTAAATCCAGCATGGGAAGCGTATACATGGACCCTGTGTTACTGCATAGGTCATAGACCACAGAAGCCAGCCTGAATGCTGACACCAACCTGCTTGGATGACCTTGACCCTCCTGGGTCATGTCCCAATTCCTGTGCAGATTTCCCAAGTGACTTCCTTTAAAGCCTCCTTCCATTGTGTGGACTGGGCAAAGGGCCCTTAAGAAAGACACCTCTGGTTCCTGGCCCCAAAGACTCCCTTTTCTTCCAAGGCCCCATATCAATCTGGCCAAACGGAGAGTGCTTTAAACTAGCACTTACACTCCACCTCTCACTGTGGTCCTGTACAAAACTTCCCCTATTAAGAACTTTCAAAAATAGGAACATAGTGCTCCAGGGCAAAGGCAATAGACATAGGAGGCTTAGTGGTTGTGCTGGGTCCTTCCTATTTCCACATCTGCTTTTTCACTGGTCCACACCTTCAGCCTGCTGGCTGCATCAGGGCCTCTCTTTAGGTTTTTAGCCAACATTCAACCCCAGTGTGATGATTAAGTTTTTGTGTCAATTTGACTGGGCCACATGATGCCCAGATATTTGATCAAACATTATCTTGGGTGTGTCTTTGAAGGTGTTTCTGAATGAAATTAACATTTGCATCAGCAGACTGAGTAAAGCAGATTGCTTCCCCTCTCCCCATTTCCCACTCCCCTGCAATGGGGTAGGCAGCAGCCAATCAATTGTGGGCCTGAATAGAACAAAAAGTGCAATCCTCCAATGACAAAATGGAAAAACACCTGGACATTGATATTTTCCTGCCCCTGGACTCCGGCAGAAACATTGGTTCTTCTTAGGCCTCAGCCTGTTAGCTTTCAGACTGGAGCTTACACCACCAGCTCTTCTGAGTCTCCAGCTTGCTGACTGCAGACCTTGAGACTTAGCCCTGTAATCTCAGGAGCCAGTTCCTTATAATAATCTCTATCTATATAAAATAAGTGCTTGCTTTTATATGTCAATAATGTCACCTGGTGGTCGTTGGCACCAATTCAATGCCAACGGTAATCTCCAACTTGGGGTGCAGTGAAGAAAGATTTTTATTTAGTGCCAACAGCTCAACGATAATACAGCCTATCTGCGAAAACAGCACTGCTGCTGTGAAAGAGCTACAGTATGCCTGTGAAACCACATGGCTGCGAGGCTGCCACAGGGCCAGGCCCACCTTCGGCTAGGCAGTTCAGCTGTGCCATGATCTGTTCCTGCGCGCAGCACCCAACTGCACCGCTCTGCTCTCATGAGACAGCTTTGGTCTTCCAGCCAGGGGACATATAGTCTTCACTCTTCCTTGGAAAGTAAGTGCATTCTACAAGCCAAACAGAAGCTTGTTTATATAGACAGAAGTTCCCACCTCTGGTCTCTGATTGGTTGGAATAGAGCTGCTCTGATTTGTCAGAGCTGAGCAGCTCTGATTGGATGGGGAAAGCTTCAGTCCTATTGGTTGAAATAGGACTCCAAGCAGTCCTGTAGAAGACCTGGCTCAGATGGCAGAAACACTGTGCAGGAAGGCCCTTTAGCAGAAGGGAGGCTTAGCCCCAAAGTGCAGTTTGTGTGAGAGGCCCCTGTGCAGAAATGACTGCTAAGTTTTGTTTGTTTGTTTGTTTGTTTGTTTGTTTAATTTAAAGCCCAGTTAGCCACCAGGAACCCATTCTCAGTAGGTGCCCCCGGCCGGGTTCACAATAGGATATATGTATGTATGTCGTTCTGTTTCTCTGGACTTTCTACCATGAAATTTCCTTCTGCTAAGAACAACTTAACTCTGCACCAGCTTAGCTAACACATGCTAGATTCAGCTGAAGGAGTGGCAGAAAGGGGTTACCCTTGGGAAGAAACGAGACAGTACAGGGACTTGGCCCAGGAATAGAAAATATTAGGTGGCCAGAAAGCCAAGGTTAAGGCCAGGTGTCCAGAAGACGTTGAAACCACTGTTCTGCATGCACAGTTGATCAAGGTTTGCCTGCTATAAGACCTTCCTGGAGTGACAGTACTGAACAACATCACCATCTCACCTGCAGGTGTGGAGATAGTTGCTAAGCAACCTGACCAAGGAAGTAACCCACGCTGACCCTGGGAAATTCACTCCAGAAACCCTTCATAAGCCCAACTTTTCAAAAAGTCAACCTTTTCTCACAAGCCTGCTTTGTTCCCACCTTATAAAAGGAGCTGCGGAGAGCTGGTTCCAGAGCCAGTTCAGAGGACCTTCCTTTCCTCTGTGCTGCCTCCCTGGTGCTTGATCATAAGCTTAATAAAATGTGAGTGGAAATTTCTCTGAGGTTGCCTCTTGGTTTCTATCTTGGGGAACCCAGGAACCCTAATGCCAGTAATAGATGCATCCTATGGAGGTGAGGTCTTGCACATTTGATCATTCTTTTATTCATTTATTGAATGTTTATTGAACACCTACCACATGTATGGTGGTGGTGTACTGAGGACTGGGAGAAAGAAAATGTGCAAGTCCTGATCCTGGTCCTCAAAGGGCTGTAAGTCTGGGGTGGTGACAAGCATCAGAACATATCTGACTATCTCCTGGCTTAAGTTCAAAAAGAGAGGTTAGTTAGAGGGCTTCTTGTGCTGAGACATGTGTCCCAGGGCTCATTTTCCTGAACAAATTTACTGAGTTACTGTTTGATCTCTCACTTGCAGGAATTTATAGATAATTTTCCAAGGCTGTAAGTCTGTATGTTCTTAACCAGATGGAACTTTTGTTAAGAAAACGAGTAAAGCCCTGGCTGGTGTGGCTCAGTGGATCGAGTGCAGGCTGTGAACCAAAGGGTCACCGGTTTGATTCCCAGTCAGGGCACATGCCTGGGCTGTGGGCCAGGTCCTCAGTAGGGGCCGCATGAAAGGCAACCACACATTGATGTTTCTCTCCCTCTCTTTCTCCCTCCCTTTTCGTCTCTCTAAATATAAATAAATAATATTAAAAAGGAAAAGAAAACAAGTAAAAACAAATAGTTCTGGCTGTGACTGGTATGGCTCAGTGGGTTGGGTGTCATCCTGCAAACCAAAAACTCACTGTTTCGATTTCTGGTCAGGGCACATGCCTGGGTTGTGGATCAGGTCCCCTGCTGGGTGCGTGCAAGAGGCAACTGATCAATGTCTCTCTTGCTCATGGATGTTTCTCTCCCTCTCGTTCTCCTTCTCTTCCCCTCTAAATAAACAAACAAATAAACACATAAATAAACAAATAAAATCTTGTGTAGTTGAAGAGCAAAAGGCAGTGATGCCTGGCATCCTCTATAGGCCCAGTGACATCCTATCTGGCAGCTAAGGGCCTGTTTGTGACTCCCAAGATGGGTTATAGCGTTAACATACCCAATTATGGATCTTTGGGTATTGAGTGCTTATGTGCTATAGTTCTAAACACTTTATACTTTTTAGTCCTTTCAACAACTCTGTAAGATAGGAACAACTGCTATTTCTTTTTTACAGGTGAGAAAACTGAAGGACTAAGTAGTTAAGCAGCTTGCCTAAGGTCCCGCATTGCTAGGAAGTAGCAGATCTGAGGCTTGAGCTCAAGGAATTTGGTTTTTGTCTTCCACTTTAGACCTGGCCTGTCAATAGCATTCTTAAGAGACTGTTTCGTTCCCTTTCCTTTTCTCCTACTCCAAAACTTCAATGTCCCCACAGCCCAGCAGTTATTTGGGTGGTAACTGGCCTTATGCTATTTTTGCTCTTAGAAGATTGGAAATACTTTTTACACATCTCTTTACTTTTTGTTTGGTTTATCTTTTCTAAAACTCAAAGCAACAAAACAGAGCCTGACCAGCATGCTCCCTCCGGTCAGCTTATGAGTGAGAGCCTTCCAGAACTTTGGGCCAACACTTAGCTGACACCGGCCCGGCTCCAGGCTGCAAGTGCCTCAGAGGAGCATCTGAGAGGTGGACTGGCACCTGGCAGCAGCCCCGACATGCCACAAGCTCGTCTCTGCTGGCTGAGTGACTGACTGAATCCAAGACACAGGGAACAACCTCACCACCAGCTCAATACCAGTCTTTTCTACTTTTACTATGGAATTAAAAAAGGAGAAGAGAAAAACCTGGAAAGAGCTCTCCCTGCCTAGATATGATCCTGAATCCTTCCTCCCCCTTCCTTTCCTCCTCCCTTTCAAGAGGAACCCCTTCCCTCCTCCTCCTCCTCCTGTCCATCCCAGCTCTATACATCACTCTCTCCTCCTCTCCCCCTTTCCCTTCACATACTCATCTCCCTTCCCTCTGGTAAGGTCCAACCTATATGACTTCCTCCTAATTCAGATCAGTTTTCCTGTGTTTCCATGGCAACCCACTGCTACTAAGGCTTTTCAGCAAAGTCACTTCCCCCCTGAATTTTTAATAGGAAAGCTGCATTCTACATCTTGTCCTTCCCAATTGTCATTGCCAGTTGAGCCAAACTCCAGCCCCAGATTCTCTAATATCCTTAAGTGTTTTTAAAAAGTCATATGTCTTTGAAACTATTTTGCTATATTTTGGATAATTTTAGACGTAATGTCATCAATTTAGTTAATTCTGAATATATCAGTAGTACAGTTTCCTCCATGGAGTGCACTGGCCTACTTAGTGAGGGGTGGGCAAGATGAATTTATGCTTATGCAACGACGCACTGACAGCAGCTGACTGTGAATTCTGAGCAGGAAGATGGTTCAGGTGGGACCATTAGTGCCTCAGAGGGGAGGCAGGAGCAAACCAGAAAGCTGTCCCAAGGCGACTGTCCAGCCCACATGGATCAGGCACGAGCTTGGGGAAACTCCAGCCATTATGACACCCAGAACTCAGCATCCCCTCCAAGCCCTCACTGCGTGGAAAGTCACAAATCTTATATGTCATCTTGGGGTTGGTATCTGTTGATGATACTTGTACGTTGTCAAGATTTTTCTCATTCTTCATTTCGGACATTTAAAATATGTTTTGAGACTCTGGGTCCTGTTTGATTCCTAGGGAGAGTATTGATTTTTTTTTTTTTTCAGCAGGCAATGAACTTGGTTAGGCCTTTGTTAGGCCTTGGTTAGGACAAGTTTTGACCTTCCTTCAGTGAATTGTGCTTTTAATGCCAGTTAGGTTTTCCAGTGTTTGTAGTGCTATTCAGATAGATAGATAGATAGATAGATAGATAGATAGATAGATAGATAGATAGATAGATAGACTCTATCTTCCAGTGGCCAGCCTGGAATTTGGGGTATAGTTTGGTTCTCAATGCTTCTGCTATGCTGTCTAGGGTCAGGTCTCTGAATTTGTAGCTCAGGAATGAACCAAAGTGTTCATATACAACTTTGTTGTATTGCTCTTTGGGTTTCCTTTTCACCGTGATCACTAGGACATTTTCTGGGCCCTAAGAACCTCTTCTGGCCTTCAGGCCAAAAAGCCAAAGTTGCAGTTTCCCTACTCTGTGGCATATTGCTATGTCTATCTCCAAACCCAAGCAGTGAGAGGGTAGACAGAGATATCCTACCTAGTGAGGGATGGCAAAGCAAATTCTCCCTGGGCTCTTTGGGACCATAGTCCTTCTGGTCAGGGAGAAGGGTTCCCGTTCCTTAGAGTTTTAGGTACCTGCTCAGCTTCTGCTGACAATGCTGTCACTACCACAGCACAGAATAGGGTTCCCTGGAAAGTTAGGTAGAGCTAATGGAAATAACTAAAAATAGTGGGATTTCCCGCATTTTCTCTGATGCTTATGGTTCCCCTTTCCAATCTCAGACCAGAAAGAGAGAGCTTCTTTTGGAGTTCCTCCTCTCTACCCCGGTGCACAATTCTGGGTTTCAGTCTGCTTTTATTTATAGACCAGGGGACATTGGAGGAGGAAAAAAATATGGGTAACTCACCCATGAATAGATTTTATTTGGACTTTTGATTTTCCTCTCTAATCTTCATGCTACATTTTTTCCCTCCAAAGTCTTCTATAGTGCCTTCATATATTTTGGCTGTCATTTCTAGCTGCAATCAATGGGAGTAACAGGGTAGAGGGTACTTACTTCATTTTAACTGAAACCAGAATGGATATTGGCTTCTGATAGATAGTAATTTACTTTCAAAGGCATTATGCTAAGTGAAAAAAGCCAATCTCAAAAGTTTACAGACTGCCCTGATTGGTGTGGCTCAGAGGGTTGAGCGTCGTCCTGCAAACTGAAAAGTCATGGGTTTGATTTCCAGTCAGGGCACACTCTGGGTTGTAGGCCAGGTCCTGGATTAGGAGGGCATGAGAGGCAACTGATCAGTGTTTCTCTCGTGCATCAGTGCTTCTCTCCCACTCTTTCTCCCTTCTTTTCCCTCTCTCTAAAAATAAATAAATAAAACCTTTTAAAAATGTGCATACTGTATGATTTCTATTTATGGAGCATCTGGAAAAAGGCAAGACTGTAAGTAGGTGTGTTGCCTTTCTATTGCTTTATAACAAATTTCCACAAACTTAGTGGCTTAAAACAATACACATGTATCATCTCCCAGTTTTCGTGGGTCAGGAGTCAGCTCAGACTGGGTTCTTTGACTGGGTTCTTTACTCAGAATCTCACAAGGCTATAATCAATGTGTCAACCAGGCTGTGTTCTCATCTGAAGGGTCAACTAGGGAAGAATACTGTTCAACTTGTTGGCAGAAATCTTTGTAGCTCTGACTGAGTGCCCTGGCTTCTTGCTGGCTGTTGACTGGAGGCCAGCCTCAGGTTCTAGAGGCTGCCCACAGTTTCCCTCCACATGGCCTTTTCCTAGTCAGTTACACACAATTGTTTGCTTCTTCAAGACCAAGAGAGTATCTCTTGCTCCAGTCTGCTAGGACAGAGTCTTATATAATACAGTGTAATCAGGGGAGTGACCTTTGCCATGTAACACAGTCTAACCAAGTAAGTGACACCTTATAACCTTGGCCATATTCTGTTGCCTAGAAGTAATGCCCACACCCAAGATAGGGGACATTATGTAGGGTGTAACACTAGGGGATGAGGGTCATGGGGACCGTGTTAAAATGATACCTACCAGGAAAAGAGAGAAGTTGTTGCAAAAGGATAGGGGTAAGGAAAGATTTGACAACAAAGGAGTAGCAGAGCAAGTTCTCAGGGTTGATGGAACTACTGGTATTGTGATTGTTTCGGTGGTTACATGAATCTGTACATACGTTAAAACTCATACAACTGTTTACACATCCACATAACAATGTTACTGGATAAAAATTTAAGAAATAAAGAAGAATGAGTGTTTATTTTCTCACAGTTTTGGAGTCTGAAAATCCAAGGTCAAGGTGTCAGCAGGATTGGTTCCTTCTAAGGGCCTTTAAGAGGGATCTGTTCCAGGCTGCTCCTTGTTAGGTGCACATGGTTGTTTTCTTCCAGTGTTTTCACATTGTTTTCCCTCTGTCAGTGTTTCTATCCAAATCTGCCTGTTCTTGTAAAGACACCAGTTATATGGGATTAGGGCTCACCCTAAGACCTCTTTTAACTTAGTGCCTTCATAAAGCAATTTTTACTCTAAACACAGTCACATTCTGAGGTCCTGGGAGTTAGGACTTCAGTCCATGAATTTGGGGAGTATGTGATTCAGTCCATGACACTGATATGATCTGGTACAGGACCTGGAAAATAGAGGAGCTCAATAACTGTTTGTTGAACGTATCAAAGACTATTAGAAGACAGCAGCTGGACAGCAAGACTGCTGTCTGAACCATCCACTCTCCTTAATGTCTTCTTCCTGTAGTTTTAATGATGGCGGTCCCTTTTCTCTAGGCTGTAAGGCCTGAGTTTGTAGCTGTGGGGAGATAGCAGGAAAATAATGCAGGGCAGACCAGCATAAGGTTGGGTTTTATGGCCGCCACCAATCTGGCAGTCTCTGTCATATGCCCCAATTTACTGGGAACATGGTTTTAATAGGAAAAAAGACAACCAATTAAGATTGAGGGTATTGCCTCAGGAAGGGTCCCCTGGTACCTGACAGGTTCCTGCATTCCCCAGACAGGGTGCTTTCTCCAACTACCACCTCCCACTTAGCCTCAAGTTAATGAGCACTCTGAACTAGCCCCTCAAAAGTGAGGGGGAGACACGAGTGTTCATTAACAGATGGAGTTCCACTGAAATGTTTAAAAGCCAAGAAGGCCTCTTTAATTCAGCTTCACACATTAATAACCAAAATGAAACAAGAGCATATCTATAACTTAAAAAAATGCAAAAAAATCCTTTCAGCCTCAAATACATTTAACTAGTTAACTATAGGTCCATTTATTCCTATGATTTTCCCTATGATGTAAAAGAATAAGAGAAAATTAACCAATTTAAAGCTGCTGAATATATGACCTATTTTGAAATTGCATTTAGAGCCTCAAAATGAGGCAATTAACAGAAATAGTAAACATTTAGGATAAATGCTGTTTTGCCAGACTGTTTCTTTTCTTTCCTTTTAATTTCTGGCTTGCAAATTTTAAAAAGGCATTTTAATATGTTGAGATAATTTTTCCTAATTATAAAGGTAATAGATGTTCATTGAAGAAAGTTTTGGAGACACAGGAAAGCACGAAGACAACATATAATCCCACCCTCAGAGAGACTGTCTGTTAACCTTTCGGTGTGTTTTCTTCTAGTTTTCCATTTACATGTTTAAGGTAATGTTGTAATTATTTATTCTCTACATAGTATGTTGATTCTGACTTGGCACCATACCAATCTTTTCCCAGTGGCATTAGAATTCCTTGTAAACATCATTTTTTTCTTTCTATTTACTTCTCTTTTAAAAATTTACTTCTTAATTAGGGTATTTCTTATATTCAGTGAGTACACAAATTTTAAGTGTACAGATTGATGAACTTGGTGTATGTATACACCCATGTAACCACCATCCAGATGCATATATAAAATACTTCCAGCACTTCAGAAGGCTTCCTTTTGCCCCCTCCAATTTCACCTATTTTTGAGCTTGATTTAAGTGGATCCATATCTCAAGTGCTTCTTTTTTAAAAAAACATTTTATTTATTTTTTAGAGAGAGGGGAGGGAAGGGAGAAAGAGAGGGAGAGAAATATCAATGCGTGGTTCCCTCTCACATGCCCTGTACTGGGTACCTGGCCGACATCCCAGGCATTTGCTCTGACTGGGAATAGAACCTGTGATCCTTTGGTTTGCAGGCCAGCACTCAATCCACTGAGCCACACCAGCCAGAGCTCAAGTGCTTCTTAATAGCTGACTTCTTTCAGTAAATAATTGGCTCTCTGCAATTTATCCACATTTTTGAGTGGTCTAGTATCTCATTGTATCAACATTTTTTAAATATTTTATTATGTATAGACATATGTGTTTTTTTTAATTTGAGGCTATTATGAGTAGAGCTACTATGAACATTTTTGTACCTGTCTCTGTTCTGACATAAAATGCATATCTCTTGGGCATATATCCAGGAGAATTGCTATATTGTATGATACATGTATGCTTATCTTTGGTAGATAGTGCCAAGTCATTATGCAAAGTGGCAACCAATTTACCCTCTCACCAGCATCATAGGGGAGTTCCGATTATTCCCTTTCTCACCAGTGTTTGGAATGTAGGTCATTTTCATTTGAATCCTTCTCCAGAGAATGTAGTGGTTTCTCATTGTGGTTTTAATTTGCATTTTCCTGGTGACCAAAGATGTTGAGCACCTTTTCAACTTGGATATCCTTTTTGTGAAGTACCTGTATGAATCTTTTGACTAGTTTTCTGTGGGTTGTCTGCCTTCTTATTTACTTGTAGTTCTCAATGCTATATCCTGGACACAAGTCTCCCACTCTGTAGTTCCCTTTTCGCTCCCTCAAAGGAGTCTTTTGATGAAGGAATTCTTCATTTTAATGAAATTTGGTATACTCATCTTTCCTTTTCTGGTTTGAGTTTTTTGTATCCTATTTTAAAAAATCTTTGTCTAAAACAGGTCATGAAGATAGTCTCCTAAAACATTCATTTTTAACGACTGCATACTATTTCATTTAATAAATTTACCAATTTTCTAGTTTTAGATATTTAGGTTGTACCTTGTTTTCTACTACTGCAAATGAAAGTACTGATACTTACTGCTATGTACCCATGTGGGTCAGTGTTAAGTTTTTACATATGTTTTAGTAAGAACTATCCAGCAGGTGCTGTTTTCATGCCTGTTTCACAGAAGGATACAGGGAGTCTGGGAGAGATTGGGTTACTTCCCAAAGTCATATGACTATTTTGTGACAGAGCTGGAATTTCAGTCTAGAACTCTCTGCCTGCAGAACCTAGGTTATAAACTACCTCATTACCTACTTTTCAAATGATTACTTCCTTAAGATAAATTCCTAGAAGTGAAACCCACTGGGTTGAAAGGTAAGACCAAGTAAATACTCCCAATAAATGCTCCAGGTGCCTCTCTCATTTTAACCTCACCATTCACTCACATTATAGAGTACTCATTTCTCTCTTGTCTCTATAGGGAGAGATTGATATTTTCATGCACTAACAGCTATCCTTAGAGTAATGATCACTGCAATTTTTTTTTAAAGTTCCCAGTTATTGGAGGCTAAGTGTGGGCCAGGCACTTTACACATATATTTCATCTCATTGAAAACCCACAACCATCCTATAAGAAAGGCAATGCTCTTAGCATGTATAAAGGCTCAAATAGGATCAGAAATAAAAAGGAGTTTGCCCAAAGGCATATGGTTAACAAGAAGCAGACTCAAGCCCTGGCCAGGTGGCTCAGTTGGTTGGAGCATTGTCCTCAATAGGCCAAGGTTGCAGATTCAATCCCCAGTTAGAGCACATGCAAGAATCAACCGGTAAATGCATAAGTAAGTGAGACAACAAATTGATGTCTCCCTTCCTCTCTCTCTCTTTCTCTCTCTCTTAAAAATCAATTAAAATTTTTTAAAGAAAGAAACAGACTCAAAACATCACCTAATTCCTGTGTTTTTTGGCTTTTCCCCACCTGCCAGCGTGACAGGTGCCACCAATAGCTTCCCCAGCCAACTGCACCCTACCTCCATGCCGTGTGCCCTAGGAGACAGCCTACGTCAACTTTCTGTCTGAGTTCAGCCAATGGGGAGGGACCAGCAGGAGATTAGAGGGAGGAAGGAAGAGAGTGAATTCCAGATATTTTCCCCCTCCCTGTGGGGTTGTTTCAGCTGGCTATATCTCCAGAAAGTCTCGGTTCCTATCAGGAGCTCTCCCTCACCGCCAGGTTCTGATGACAGAACCCTCCTGTTGTCCCTTCAGCAGAGTTGTAGCCAAATGCAGGCTTAGCTGCCTGCAGCTTCAAAAGCAATACTTGAGAGACAGGTGCTGATGTGAAGGAAAATGACTTCTTTTCAGGTGCCCGCCACCTGGAAGATGGAGACTCACTCTCAAAGCCCATCTCCTGGGAAGATGGGGATTCATGTCTAAAAGTCCATTTCCTTATCTCAGTGCAGGCAGAGGTTTTTATAAGGAGGGAGAAGAGAACAGGACAAAGAGCTCAAGGAAGGAGGATGAAAGTTCTCTTCGTGCAGAGCAGCACAATTCATTCTGATAACACAGGTGATGGTCCTGTGTGCATCATCCTGGTTTAGTCATCCCAGCTTCAGGTCATCCTGGCTCCATGGTTGGTGGTCGGCAAGCCTCCCAGAGCTGAGATGCCTGAAGGTTAGAGTCTATATTTTTGAAGTTAGTTCCTGGGATTCTTATGCAAACATGCTGTTTATTTTATGTAGCTACAACCTACATATTAGTCAGAGTGAACACTAGCAGAAACAATGTCAAAAGAATTGTGGGTGGACTTCTGGCCAAGATGGAGGCGTAGGTGGAAATACTGTGCCTCTTCACACAATCAATATTAAGGATAATAAAGATTTACAAACAATAACACAATCAGAACACAGAAAATTGAACTACAGAAGTCCAACAACCATTCAGCCAGACTGGTAAGAGGGGTGGAGTCGGCGGATAGGGAATGCAGCAGGAAAAGGCAGTGGCTGGCAGACCAGGGAGCTGGGGAGTGTAGGTGGTGCAGAGCTTGCAGACCCCAGATGCGGGGAGGAGATGAGCAGAGCACGTAGGGCACAGAAGGCGGTTGGCCGATGGGGGACACACATTCGCACACAGATAAACTAGACAAGAGCAGGCAGTGAGACAGACCGCACAGCCCAGGGCCCCAGCGACAGGAAATAAAGCCTAAAAACTCCAATTGAAAAGGTGCCAGGAGAGGCTCCCAACCTCACACAAGAGGTCTTTGGGAAGACCCGCAGGGTGCTGGAGTGTGCATAGGCTCACCCACCTGGGAACCAGCATTAGGGGGGCCCAGTTTGCTTGTGGGAGGCAGCAGAGGGGAAGCAAATCTGAGAGAGCTTGGAATAGGTGCCATTGTTCTCTCTCTGACCCCACCCCACAGATGGTGTTACAACCCAGCAACTAGGTTGCCCCACCCTGGTAAACACCTAAGGCTCTGCCACCCATAAGTAGCAGGTGCCACCTGACCAAAAATGACTCAAACAGAAGAACATCTCAAAGCCCCAGAGCCAATACTTTTAAGTGACCAAGAGATAGCC
>PVKM010009944.1:0-35473 GCA_004027735.1 Carollia perspicillata | reverse complement strand
TGCTCTGCAAGCATTTTGTTTCTTTTACTTTAAGGGATACTCCTTCTGGTGACTCATCTGGATCAGTATTTTTAGAAAGCTCACCTGTGATTCTATGCACCACCCATAGCAGATAACCACTTGGTTTAGGTGTCTTTCCCAAGAGTAAAAGAAAGCTCTTCCAGAAGGCAAGGTGCTGAGGCCTCCCCAGAGTCAGCAGTCCTTCTATCATGTAAAAGAGAGTTGCCTGGCTTTTTTGCTTGGAGTGGGGGTGAGGCTACTCCTCAGGAGTGACATTAACCTTTAATAGCATCTACTGTTGTCCCAGGGTGGATTCAATTAAATTCATAGACTTCATTACTCTCTCATTGATGGATGGGCTGCCAATAGCTCCTTCTGTACAATGTGCCTATAGTAGATGAAATCTAAATATTTATTTTCTGTAAACTCATGCACTTTGCTGAACAGAATGCAGTCTTTGCTTATATTAAACTCTCGGATTCTGACTTTGATTAACAGTTTTTTCTCCCCTTCCTCCTCATTGTCACATAAACTCCCATTTGTTCCCAACAGGTCTAGTCTGTGAGTTTACTTTCCTGACATTTAAGCCCTAGGCTTTCAGAGTTTCAATTTTCCCTTTATTTACATCCCCAAGCCTTCAGCTGGGTCATGAGAAGTCATGATTCATTTGACAAACAGTACTGGCCACTGCTTGAGATGAGAAAAAGAACACAATAAAGAAGTTTATTAGAAAATAATGAAATGTGAGAATTTATGCACAGAAATGCATAAACAGTCCCAATCTCTGCAGCAGTGTCATACAAACTGCAGTATGCCATATATTAGTGGGTCATGAAATCCATTTAGTCATTTGCAACCAGCATTTCAAGGGACAGAGAAGAGAAAACATCGGCATTGGTCAGGCATAGGGAAGGACACCGTTTTGTGAAATTGTGTTTCATATATCTGCCTGTGAATGTGTGTGTGTTTTCATTGCTGAGTGTGGGCTGCGATATAAAGCATACTGAAAATCATTTATCTAGGGTCTCAGGTGATGTTCTAAAAAGTGTTGGAATGGCATTTCATAATGTCTTTCATCTTCCTATTGACAGCCTCCTTCGCCTCTGTCTTTAGCCTGCCAAGCACTTCACTCTGCCCCAATTAAGCTGGTATTAGTAAAAATAATAGAGTGAGACACATTAAGGCTGAATTGACATGACCCTTTAGATCTCCATCAATCCAGTACTATAGATGGCTCAAAAAACTTCGTTTGTCTAGCCAGAGGGTGTATTAGAGCTAACTAAAGAGGAGTGAATCTAATTCACAAACTTCGATGAAGAAGCATAAGGCCCTGGATGGAAAATTCCACATACCATTGTAGAAACAAATGTTTTGAGGGCAAAACAGCATTATATATAGCTCCAGTAATTTCTTTTCAAAACATGGGGGCTTTGGTAATCACCCAAAACCTTAACACTAATTAATCTAGCAGAGCAATACTGAGAATTCAACATCTATTTTCAATAACTACTTTCCTAGGTTTTTTTTTCTCTTACCCCTAGAGGGCTTGTCAAACGAAAGCAAAAAGTTTGAAGGAACAAAGCCAAAGTCAAAAGTAAAATGATAAAGCTTGCGAGTGAATAGAGAAAGGGGAAAATGCACACAAGAGCAACCCCAAAGGGATAAGGAGATCAGAAGTTCTGGGAGAAAAGGACCCCACAGGGGAAGAACAAAACACGTTCAGACCAGCTTCAAAGAATTCTTCATGGCTGGGCACAGTAGGAAAAGGTTAAAATAACATGTGCTTCTCTCAGTAAAACTCAATACAAAAAAACACTAAGCAGGACCAGGGGTTTGTATTTGCCTGCACCTGTTCTGCACAGGAGGACCTCGTAGACACTGCGAAGAGAAGTCCTTACAAACAATAATTTTTCTTTGATGAGTAAACTAATCATGAATATAGACACAACTATGACGATCATGTAAACAATCACAATGTATAAAGATACTGTGAAAGTGTGGTACTTACTAGATCATCCCTATGTAAATTCCAGGTGATAAAGTAGAACTGGAATTTAACTTTCCTTAGATATTCATGCAAGATAGACGCCTATCCAACCCCAGGTCAAAGATACACTTGGCACAGCTTACCAAACGCAATAAGCTCCCAACAATACACCAGATTTAAAGTGGACTCCCAACTAATTTTTCAGATTCCCTACATTAACTCATTACCAGTATTATTGGTAAAAAGGCCAAAATCAAAATTCAAATATATAATTATAATATTTTATGAAATATATTTTTAAATTATCATTTTTAATAATCTAAACACTGACTCTTACAAATTAAAGTGTAGGCCAAAACTTCAGTTCACAAATAGTACTTAACCTTTGAGGCAACAAAGCTGGCAAATACCAAACCATTTACAACCTGATCCTAATCTCTGCTTCATGCTAACAGGACATCCAGTTCAATTTAGTTCAGGAAGCACTTACTCGGTGCATGATACAGTCACCTTTTATGGTTAGAGAATGGTCCTATATCTTTTTTAACCTTATCATTTGATATAATTTTGCGCATACATAAAATTTTCAAAACTGTAATTTATATCTTTTCTTTTTATTTTCCTTGGTCACTCTGCCTAGAGGCTGATTAATTCTATTCTGTTGTTGTCGTTGTTGTTGTTTTCCCCCAGAGGACCAGCTTCAGGTTTCGGGAATTGTTCCCTATTGTTTATCTGTTTTCAATTGTATTGCTTTCTGTTCTTGTATTTATTATTTTCTTCCTCCTTGCTTTGGGGTTACTTTACTCTCTTTTTCTAATCTCTTCATGTAGAAGCTTAGATGACTAATTTGATGCCTTTCTTCTTTTCTAATATAAGCACACAATGCTACAGGAAGAGACGTTCCTCTAAGTATTGGTCCAACTGCATCCCACAAATTTTTACATGTTGTAATCATGTTACTTTGAACTACTTTTAAACTTCTATTAAGTGTCCTCTTTAACATATTTGTCATTTATAAATGTGTTAAGTTGCCAAATATTTTAGAATTTTCCCTAAATCTTTCTGTTACTGATTTTCTACTTAATTCTGTAATGGTCAAAAACCATACATCACATGTTTTCTATTCTTTTTAAATTTGTTAAGCTTTGCTTTATAGTCTCTAAGATGGTCTATACTGGTGAATTTTTATGTGCACTTGATAAGAGTGTGTATGTTCTGTAAATATTAATAGGTCAAGATGGCTGATAGTGTTATTCAGGTCTTCAATATTTTCACTGATTTTCTAGCTGTTTGTTCTATTAAATACTCAGTGCTGGAATCTCCAACTATATTTGAAAATTTGTTACTTTCTCCTTTCAGTTCTCAGTTTTTTCTTCATATAGTTTGACGTTGTGTGGCTAAGTGCACACACAGTTACAATTACGGTGTTCTGGTACAGTCAATCCTTTTATCATTTTGCAATACCCCTCATTTACCTGATAATATCCCTTTTCTAACATTTATCTTTTTGGTTAATATAACTACTCCAACTTTTTAAGGTTGGAATTTGCATGGAATATTTTTATATTATTTTATTTTTAACCTATTGATGTCTTTATACTTAAAGTGGGTTTCTGGTACATCACATAGCTGGGTATTGATTTTCTTTCCAATCTGACAATCTGTCTTTCTATCTAATCTAACAATTGATGTTCTACCCAATCTGACAATCTCTGTTTTTTAACTGATTTGTTTAATCTGATCACATTTAATGTGATTATTAATATGGTTGAATTAAAATCTACTACTTTGCTAAGTGCCCTACCTGTCCCTTGTGTTAGAAGGCAATTCTTCCTGATGGTTCTGTTCACTCTCTAGCAGCTACTGTCTCAGACTTTTCCAGAATATTTATATAGCAAAATAAACTTGGAAGGACAGACATAGTGTCTACCTCCAAGACAGAGGTTTCCTGATCAGGAAATCTGATTTCTTTTTTATGAATGTGGTTTTTTGTTGGCTTTTTGTTTTGTTTTGTTTTTAAATTTCACATATAAATGAGATCATACAGTGTTTATGTATCTCACTTGACTTAGCATAATGTCCTCAGGGTCCATCCATATTGTTACAAATGGCAGAATTTCCTTCTTTTTATGGCTGAACAGTATTCCATTTTACACATACGTGTATATGCACATGTGTATGCATATATGCGGTGTATGCGTGTATGTACATGTATGTGGTGTGTGTGTGCATGTACATGCATGTGTGTGTCACATGTTTGCTGTGCGTTCATCTATGATGGACATTTAGGTTATTTCCCTGTCTTGGCTATTGTAAATAATGCTACAATGAACATGTGGGTACAGAAATCTCATCAACATGGTCATTTTCTTTCCTTTGATTATGTACCCAAAAGTAGAATTGCTGAATCATATGGTAGTTCTGTTTTTTTTTTAGGAAAAATTACTTTAAATAACAGCTAAACAAACCTGTTAGAAGAGAAGCTCTTTCTATTCCATCCCTTCACTTGATTTTGGGAGATGGATCATTATCTTAGGCTCTCTTTGGCTCTCTCCCTTAAAACCTGTGAGCCCTAATGTCATGTTCCTTCCCCTTTCTGCTCTTTCCCTCCAATTAGCAAATGAATCTGCCAGGATAGAATCCTGTACCTTAAAGAGATGAGGAAGAAGAAGCTTTTGTTTTTCAGTCTTAAAGCCACAATCCCCAATCCTTCATTACCAACAAAAATGGAGGTGTTTGACACCCTGTCTGATGCTCTGTCTTTTTCTTATTTGGTTTACAGTTATAATTCCTCAAAGCCCCAAGAGTAGTGGAGGGAGAAGAATTTGATGAGATGAGGTTAAACAAACTGGGAGGGAAAAGGAGGAGTCATGGGACACCCAGGTTGAAAGCAAAGGATGAGATAACTACTGCATCTGAAAAGGGAGGCAGGGACATTTGCAAAATATTAATGCAGGAGAAGGAAATGCCACACTGTTCTGAGGAAGAAACTGATGGTGGAGACTTCCCACGAACAGCTCCCTTCCCACCAGAGTATTCCTGGCTTCCAATTTGGCCAGGAGTTTGGGCAGCACAAGTTGTAAGACCTTTTTTAAAATATATATATATATTTTTACTAATTATGCTATTACAGTTTTCCCAATCTTCCCCTTCTATCCCCCCTCCGCCCTGCCCCCGCAACCCTCCAGCATCCCCCCCACCAGTTCATGTCCTTGGGTTGTACACACACAAAATTTTTCAGACTGTAAGACACACTGGACCATAAAACGCACCAAGGTTTTAGAAGAGAAGAATAGGGAAAAAATTTTGAAGCAAAAAATGTGGTAAAATATTTAATAACATAAATAACATAGGTCACCGCCCCCCGCACAGCAAGCCAGGTAAGCTACATTCGGACTATAAGACCCACCCCATTTTCCTCCCAAATTTGATAGGGGGGGGAAATTCATCTTACAGTCTGAAAAATACGGGTAAGTTCTTTGAGTCCTCTGTTTCCCATACCATTTTTATCTCTCCCCATCTGCCTTATGCCTTATACCCATGCTTCTTCTTCCCTGTACCTTTTCCCCCCATTCCTCCCTTCCCCCTCCCCACTGAAATCTCTCCATGGGATCGCCATTTCTCTGATTTCTGTTCCTGATCTGGTTGTTTGCTTAGTTTTTGTTTTAGTTGTTTTTCCTTTCTTTTAGGTTCATTTGTTGATAGTTGTGAGTTTGGTGTCATTTTACTGTTCATATTTTTGTTCTTCTTCTTCTTAGATAAGTCCCTTTAACATTTCATATAATAAGGGCTTGGTGATGATGAACTCCTTGAACTTGACCTTATCTGAGAAGCACTTGATCTACCCTTCCATTCTAAATGAAAGCTTTGAGGGATAGAGCAATCTTGGATGTAGGTCCTTGCCTTTCATGACTTCAAATATTTCTTTCCAGCTCCTTCTTGCCTGCAAGGTTTCTTTTGAGAAATTAGCTGATAGTCTAATGGGAACTCATTTGTAAGTAACTTTCTCCTTTTCTCTTGCTGCTTTTAGGATTCTCTCTTTATATTTAATCTTGGATAACTTAATGATGATGTGCGTTGGTGTGTTCCTCTTTGGGTCCAAATTTTTTGGGACTCTCTGGGCTTCCTGGACTTCCTGGAAGTATATTTCCTTCACCAGATTGGGTAAGTTTTCCTTCATTATTTGTTCAAATAAGTTTTCAATTTCTTAGTTTTCCTCTTCTCTTTCTGGCACCCCTATATTTTGGATATTGGAACATTTCAGGTTGTCCCTGAGGTTTGCAAGAGTCTTCACTTTTTTGAATTCTTGTTTCTTCATTTCGAAGAATGTTTATTTTTTCCTTTTGTTCCAAATTGTTACTTTGAGTCCTGGTTTCCTTCCTGTCACTGTTGGTTCCCTGAACATTCTCCTTTATTTTATTTTTGGTCTCTTTCATTTGTTCTTTCATTTTTTTACCAAGTTCAATCAGTTCTGTGAGCGTTTTGATTACAAGGGCTTTAAATTCTCCATCAGATAGGTTGGCAATCTCCTCCTCACTTAGTTCTCTTTCTGAGACTTTGCTCTGTTCTTTCATTGGGGCCATACATTTTTTGTCTTGGCACAGCTGATAGGTTGTAAGGGGGCAGGGCCTTAGGTATTCACCTGGGAGGGGCAACCCTCCCTGCTGCATTGCGGCACTGCCTGTGGTGGAGGGGCCAGAGAGGGAACAATGCAGCTCGCCAGCTGGTCTCTAGCGCACTTTTCAATGAACTCTCTTGTCAGACTGGAAGGATCTCCCATCATGGCAACCCCGGCCAAGCCCACAGTCAGTTCTGAGTCTCAGTTTTCCCCTTATGTTAGTCCTGCACTGCTCACCAAGCCTCAGCCGCCTGGCCGAAGTCTTTCTGAGTCAGCTCACGTGGTCCGCCTTACTAGTCCAATAGTTCTGGTTGATTTTCTTCTTTAATTCCTTGATTGTCCAAGTTTCATGCAGTTTGATTTTCTGGCGCTTTTCAATCATTTATTGATTTTAGATTGGTTGTTATCCTCCTTTTGGTTGTGCAAGGAAGCAAAGGGTGTACATCTATGCCTCCGTCTTGGCCGGAACTCATAAGAACTTTTTTGAAACCTTTCTGCGGTACTTTAGCATTTCCAAGAGTTGGACCAGAATGTGAGGTTTTGTGAACTTATGACTCTCAGAAACAAAAGGTCTGCTTAATCAACTCTATTGATCAGGACTGTGTTTGTCCTGGTAAAATACTCCCTTGTACAATGCAATTATCTCCAGGTTTTCTAAAATAGGTCAGCCAAGGAGAAAATTGGTTTGGCCCTATTGTATATGCCAAGCAAACTATCAGAACAAACCAATAACTCTCCTATTTGTATGCAGGTCAGAAAAAAAAAAGGTACCCAAGAGATGGCTACATTATTCCTTCAACAGAAAAGGAACAAGACATTTGTATTTTGGTCTGCAATGCTAGTGTGTACAACTGTTACCATCATTATTATTTAGTATATAGTATCAGGCTCAGAGACAAGCTTTCATTCCAAAGCAATAACATACTCTATTCACCTTTATGGTACAGGTGGTATCTGTGTCACATAAAAAGCTTTTTGTGACATTGCTGTAATATAATGTTTGTAACAGATGTCCCCTCAAGGCATAATTGTGAACACTTTGTGGCATGGTAGATACTTATTCTGGACTGTTCAGATCTGTGGTGCAAAGATGGGTAACAGAAAGATGTGAAGAGCTCAAGGGAGAAGGAGTTCAGATAAAAATATTATTTTGTCATATTCTAGAAACTTTCAAAATCTTGTTCTCCATACATACTGGGACTGATGTAATTTAATTCCCACACATTTAACCTTTAAAATATGAGAATGTTTTAATTTATATAAACATAATTGCAAAGAAAAAGACAATAACATCAATCCAATGTATGTCAGAAATTTTTCACTTCTTAAGGTTTTTATGAAAGATAAATTCAAACTCCAATATACAAAAAGTTCATGGTGCAGCCGAGAAAATGATGTGGACAGCAACACACATTTATATTTCAGGCAGTTATAAAAATTGTAATTGACTATTACATTATTAATCTTAATCAGATATTCAGGTACATAATTTTTGAAAGGCTACTGCAATTCTTGTTGCACTAACTACATTTATTACCTCTAACAAAAGTTACCATGAAGAACACAGCAATTTCTTAACCTAGAATAAGAGGATACGTTTTGAATAAAGTATTTAAAATGTATATTATTTGCCCTGGCTAGTGTAGCTCAGTGGATTGAGCGCGGGCCTGTAAACCAAACAACGGCACTTCGATTCCCAGTCAGGGCACATGCCTGGGTTGCAGGCCAGTTCCCAGCAGGGGACGCATTAGAGGCAACCATACACGGATATTTCTCTCCCTCTCTCCTGCCCTTTCCCTCTAAAGATAAATAAATAAAATCTTTTTAAAATTTTAAAAAATAAAGTATGTGTTATTTTAAGGCTGTGTCTGTGTAGTCTTGAGACATAAGGAGTGATTTGACATGATTATCTGACTAATATACACAAACACACACCTCACACAAAACTACTGAATTGATTAAACCTCCAAAAATTGAGAGTAGGGAAAATGTTGATTTCTGTAGATTGATAATATAGATAGTTCAAACCTTGAGAATAATTATTCATAATCAGTTTTAATCCAGTTAAAGATTAATTTTCTTTTCCTCTTTCCAAATAGGAAAATATTTCCAGACAAAAGTAGAAAAATTAAACAAGTCTTAATGCTGCTTTTTGTCTTCCTTGAATTTTGTGGTGAGGAGCCAGGAGGACCCCTCCCCCAGGTCAAAGTAGAACATCAGCTCTTGCCTCGCCAGGAGAGGAGCCATCCCTGTCAGGAGAGAGCAGGAATTTCTTCAGCAGGTGCTGATGCTTTAGGAACAAAGACACGTTCGGGCTACCCCAGAGAAAGGGAAAGCAAGAAACACAGGGGGCTTCTTATAAGGCTGTATTAGTTTCCTATAGCTTCCATAACAAATGACCACAAACTCAGTGGCTTAAAACAACACGAATGTATTCTCTTGCAGTTCTGTAGGCTAGATGTCCATCATGCTTCTCACTAAAGTCAAGGTGTCAGCAGGACTGCTTTCCTTTCTTAATGCCCTAGAGAGAAACCCATTTCCTTGTCTTCTCCAGCTTCTAAAAGCCACCCACATTCCTTGGTTGGCTCCCTTACATATTTAAAGCCAGCAATGCTGGATGTCCCTTCCACCGTCATGTCTTCTGTCTCTCCTTTTGCTTTCATCCAGTTGTAGAAGCCTTGTGGTTATACTTTACTCCTTTTTCACTCTTAAGGACCCCTCTGATTACATGGGTAGCCAGACCAGATCCCCATGAACTCAGCAAATTCAGAGTAATTCCGTCTCAAACTATTAATTTAATCATGTCTGCAAAGTACTTTTTGCTCTGTAAAATAACATATTCACAGGTTCTGGGAATTAGAAAATGGACATCTTTGGGGGCCACTCTTCTGCCTACTACAGGGGCTAACTGGAATGTACTTTAGTCATGGCCATTATCAAGAGCGGTTGTGTCTCACGGGGCCCACCACCCAGGCATGAGTGAGCAACAGTCCTTTCAAATTATGTGCTAGGAAACCAACTCTCCCTTAAAACTTATAGAAAACACCTGTACTTAAATACAAACTGTCCTCCTCAATATTCTGACTTTCTCACCTAGAACCTATGCAAACAGCTTTAAATAGGGCTGCCTCTGATTTTTAAAATGTCTGAGCTTTAAAGAGGAGAAGGCACATGACAAAATGTCACTTGTTTGAAGGGCCTGTTGATATCATTTGCAAATGAAATGTAAGAAGAGAAATAATTGTCTATCTCAGTGTTCCCACAAAACTGTGTTCTAGCCCTGGCTGGGTGCCTCAGTTGGTTGGAGTGCCATCCCATACACCAAAAGGTTGCAGTTTCAATTCCTGATCAAGGCACACACCTACGTTGCAGGTTCAACCCCTGGTCAGGTGTGTACATGAGGCAACCAATTGATCCTCGGGTAAATATTAAAAAATGAAACAAAATTGTGTTCTAAGGAGTAACAGTCGTTTGAGACGCTACACACATGTGCACGCACGCATGCACAGGCACACAGGATTCTATAATCATTTGGAGAAATGCTGAATATTATTCTCTTAAGGATTCACATTGCATATTAATATTTTAAAGGTCTGAGAAGTTCTACACTAAATAAATATATTTACATCTACATTAAAATAAATATCAATCTTTGGCTTCTTGAAAATTATAAAGGGAACTTCCAGCTTTAATTTGACCTTTGTTGTGGCCCTGTGATGCCTTCATTGATCCTACACCCTCATGGATGAGCAAAGGGTTCCCCATCTGGTCCCAGAACTCCTTTCCGCTGAGCTTTGGGGCAGCCTGCACTGAGCTGCAGACTTCTGCGAGAACTCATCTCCAAATCTGTTCTGACCTGATTGTCTACTTCCTCAGTAAAACTCTGAATACACACATGGAGAGAGAGAGAGAGATTCGAGCAATTTTATGTTTAAAAAATGTTATGTAAGTTAGATACATGTACTACTATATTAATATATACATACATCAAATAGATAATTATAACAAAAATTTTAAAGGATTGATTTATATCTTTTAATAATTATGGTTGTTCCATATTACGATAGTTAATATCTCAAGGAAAAGTATATATTTAGTGTTAGGATTTCTTTACTAAACCTGGATGTAAATTCATTCTGTCAACTCATTTTCTTCTCAAGATTTCTAATGCTTTGGCCCAGTCCTCGTCAGATCTTACAAGACTATGGCTGCTTTGGCTTCACGATGTCACTGAAGAAGCACGCATCCTAGAAGTAGCAGTATCGGCTATTTCATTTTCTTGTGCCTTGATTAGGCTTGCTTTTATCACCTTGGATCTAGAATGTAGGCATATGTGTGTTTTATTTGATTGTTTCACAGAACTCATTTCAAGCCATTTGTCTACTCCATGAAAGTCAATTCAATTACAAGGAGATAGCATAACATGTGATTGTAGTTGACCAAGCACATGCGGCATGCTGAATGGGAGAAGAGGCACCCCGACAAACTCTCTCAGCAAAAGAGCACCTCCTCTTCCAACATCTGCCTGGCGCAGAAGGCAGAGGACCAAGTGGCACATAGCCCAAGTCTCTACATATGCATATGCAAGTTTATACGTCACATATTAGGAAAAATTACCGTATTTTGCCATGTATAATGCACACTTTTTTGCCCAAATTTTTGAGGGAAAAAAAACTATGCACATTATATATGGGTAGTACTAATTCCATATCTATGTAAATGTTGTTAATTCCTTTATTTATGTCTATGTGTTAAAAGTGTAACTCTAGAAAGTAATAATGATATCCATATGCAAAACACTACCCTGGAATATGATCATCAGTTTTGTTCCTAAATATAAATAAATAAAAATATAATTAAAAAATTAAAATGAAAGATTTTTTCCCTGAAAGTTTGGGCCAAAAATGTGGGTGCACAGTATACACAGGAGTGCATTATACATGGCAAAATAGGGTAATTCCTTTCTGCCATTTTTTATAAAAATCAACAAAAGGAAGCTCTAACACTTGCCTCCTGAACCTCACTGAATTGTCTTGCTCACCCTCCGGGGCTTTTCCCCATGTCCCAAGACCACCCTTCCTTCTAAAACTGTAGGGGCGAATTGAGAGATTAGGGACAAATTCTAGATCTGCTGTCCTAACCTATTACAGTGTTTCAGGGGAAAGTGCTCAGCCATACCCAGCAGTGTTCTCAGAAAGATAAACACTGGATGCTTGTTTGAGGGAAATCAGTCTCAGGAAGACCAGGGCAGACCTGCCTGAGGGACACTGATCTCCTTCCCTCAGGGGTTGCACGCTCCTGGTGGAACATAGGCTTAAAGGTTAAATCGATGTTTGAGGAGAGAAACAAGGCTGGGAAGTACTACAGGGAAGCTCTTTTCCCTAAGCCCCAGGTGCCATGTGGAGGGCCATCTATCAGAATAACATTCTTGGTGTACCTTGTAGAGACAGAACAAATTGTGGGGTAGATAGATTAGGGCACAGAAGCTGGAAGCATGGAGCTCAGCCCTTTACTTTGGGTACCTGACAGGACCTGCCTGGCCTGCAATGGGATAGTCATGGCAGTGGGGGCAGTTTCTACCCCTACTGGGGAGTATCTACCTGTGAGGGGCCTTTCCTTTTGCAATAGAATAGGGGAGGTTTAACTTTGTGCTTCCTGGGAGGAAAATGGCTCTTAAAGAGAACACAGCTAGACAATCCACAGTAAATTGTTGAGAGCCGCTCTGCCTGGTTTCAGGAGCTGTAACCACCCCCTGTGGCTAAGGCTGAGTGAGTGACCTCCAGACTGTGAGCCACTGAGGAAACAACGCTTATCTCCCTGGCAAGAGCGCTGCTTCTGCCATCTTCAGCCCCCAATGCTTGGTTGGTTAGTCAAAGACTAAGGGTAAAACCTCTCAGAGGAGAGGCAACCCAAACCACACACAATCATGTGGGAGGCCATCTAAAAAGGACTAAGTGAGGGCTGCAGCAAAGTGAGGGCAAAGGACCCTCACACTGCCCCCCGGCTATTTTGACATAGCCCAGTCCCCTTTCCCTCTGGGAAAAGTGCTTCCTGGTTCTAATTCATTTAAGCCTGAACCTGTGACAGGGAGGAGGTACAGCTCTCTGCTAGCTACAGGGGGTTCCGGGGTGATCAGGCATAAGAAAGAATTAGTAAAATCCTGTGAAGCCTGCTTTGCTAAAAGTGCTTTCATTCATATGATAAGGGTCCGGGCAGGAAATGAGTATGTCTCCTAAAGTTTTTTGCAACCCCCTTACCTGACAGACGCTGACTCATATTAAGCCCTCAGATTTCTTTGGAATGTTATCTATTGTTTGATCCTTGACAACTGACATTGATTGATGAGCTTTACCTGTATCCCTGTGTGTTACGAACCTAATAAAAAGCCATTGAGGAAGAAGCTCTGGACCCTTCTCCCTTGAGAGAAGCTAGCCACCTTTCCTCCCCAAGCAAATCATGTCTCAGTAGTATTATGTTCATCCATGGCAGACGAGGGGGCTCTGCCCACAGAGCCCCCCCACAGTAAATAACAACACACAATCTCAACACCACAACACAATAATAGTGTATTTCCTGCTCACACAAAGTCTACCATAGATTTCAAAAATTCTGCCACGCAGCTCTCCACCTCGTGGTGAGGAGCGGTCTGGATCCATCCAGCCTGTGGATCCATCATCTCAATACAAGGCCCCATAATCATTGCAGGAGAGAAAAAGAATGCGCCTTCCATCCTTTGAACTAAAAGGATAATTGCACATCTGTTCATAGGGCTTTGACCATGATAGGGAATTTTGGAACAGGCCACAGGAGTCATTAACTGTTAAAGGTCTATCATCATCATCAGCACTACTATTTCTGTATCTACATGTACTATAGACACTTGCCCTGATATCATTTTTGTCAGGTGATAAAAATAATTATGGCTTCACTGAGGCCACCATTTCAAAATGGTATACCCAAGGATTCTTCTGTACTCATTGCCAGTGCGGTGTGATTTCTGCATTGCTACACTATCGGCCCAAATAAGTGTTAGTAGATTCTGCACTGGCCTGCCAAACTGGAAATGCACTATTACTGAAATCCTGTTTGAAGTAAGGTGTATTAGGTCCTGGTAAAATGCTAACATATTGCCTAGGAAAAAAAAGAGTTTCATATTAAGATGTTAGTAATTTTAACACAAATTTAAGTGGTCCTAACAAAGATCAGGGTCCGTGTGGTGTTTTCAGAGAACACTTCTTACACCAACATGCAGTTTTTTTTCCAAAACCAATTGTCCAATTCTCCAGTGCCAACAGTGTGTCCAGCAATTCAATTAAATTTAGTTCAGTTCAGTTCAAGTAAGTTCAATTCTAACATCCAGAGTAAGCACAGATCTCCACAGGTAAAGAACTCAGTCCCATAAGACTGCCCCCAGTTCAGACACCAGATAGAGATGGGGTACCCAGACTAACCACACTTCTGCCTCGCCAGCTACAAATCTGAAAGTTCCTATTTCCTCCCTTCAAGGTTTGATAATTTGCTAGAACAGCTCATAGACATGTTGGCTTATAGATGCTTCTTCTATTATTTTATTAATTTGTAATATTATTTAATTAATTATTTTTCATATGAACAATTATAAACCTACTTTTGCCCACCTCTGTATATATAGCCTAGACCTACAAACAACAACAAAAATAAATTTACAAATCTATACTGGTACCTTTCCTTTACTTTAGATCCAAAAATCATTCAGTAGAAGGGCCTTACCTTTATGCTTAGTTGCTCATTTGATGTTTATGTAAGTTTTGTTTGTTTAAAATTTTCCTTTATGGGGGACTTCCAGCCAAGGTGGAGGTATAGGTAGATACGCTTTGCTTCCTCCCACAACCATAGCAGAACAACAATAAATTTAAAAACAAAAAATAACCAGAACTGCCAGAAAATTGAACTGTATGGAAGTCCAACAACCAAGGAGTTAAAGAAGAAACATTCATCCAGACTGGTAGGAGGGGCAGAGACGGGCAGCCAGGGTAGAGAGGACTCCTGGCAAGGCAGCAGCTGGCAGAGCAGGTGGTCCCACATTTGCATGCAGATAAACAAGGAGGAACAACTGGGGAGTGAGACAGACTGCACAACCCAGGGTTCCAGCTTGGAAAAATAAAGCCTCAAAACCATAGGTGGCAAACACAAGGCCCACAGGCTGAATCCAGCCCTCCACCTTGTTTTATCTGGCCCAGAACCTTGTTTCTACCCAGCAGCAGCACTGAGCTCCCTGCCCCTAGTTAAGGAGTAGTTACATTTATACAATCCTAAAATTACATTTGACCCTTTGAAAGTAACCACAAGGCTAATGTGGCCCCCGGTGAAAGTGAGTTTGACACTCCTGCTCAAAACCTCTTACTGGAAAAACATGTGGAGGTGGAGGAGGTGGGAGAAACTCCTAGCCTCACAGGAGAGTTCACTGGAGAGATCCACAGGGTCCTAGAACATACAGAATTCTACCCACCCAGGAATCAGCACCAAAAGGGCCCAATTTGCTTGTGGGTAGAGGAGGAAGTGACTGTAAGCAGGGCAAGAGCTGAGCAATTGGCACTGTTCCCTCTTGAACACCTCCCCCACATACAGCAATACAATGCAGTGACATAGGTTTCCCTGCCCCGGCGAATACCTAAGGCTCTGCTCTTTACTACTAACAGGCACACCGAGACAAAAAAAAATGGCCCAAATGAAAGAATAGGTCAAAGCTCCAGAAAAAAATACAACTAAGCTATGACGTGATAGCCAACCTATCAGATGCAGTGTTCAAAACACTGGTAATCAGGATGCTCACCCAAATGGTTGAGCATGGTCTCAAAACAGTGGAAAAAGTGAAGTCTATGAAAAGTTATATAAAGGAAAATATACAGGGAATCTACAGTGAAGGGAAGGAAACTGGGACTCAAATCAATGGTTTTGAGCAGAAGGAAAAAATAAACATTCAACTAGAACACAATGAAGAAACAAGAGTTCAAAAAAATGAAGGGAGGCTTAGGAACCTCTGGGACAACTTCAAACATTCCAACATCAGAATCATAGGGCTGCAAGAAGAAGAGGAAGAGCAACAAACTGAAAACTTATTTGAAATAATAATGAAGGAGAACTTCCCCAATCTGGCCAAGGAAACAGACATCCAGGAAGTCCAGCAAGCTCAGAGCATACTGAAGAAGTTGGACCCAAGGAAGCACACACCAAGTCACATCATAATTACATTAGCCAAGATTAAAGATAAGGAGAGAATGTTAAAAGCAGCAAGAGAAAAGGAGACCGTTACCTACAAAGGAGTTCCCATAAGACTATCAGCTGATTTCTCAAAAGAAACCTTGAAGGCAACAGGGGCCAGAAAGAAGTATTCAAAGTCATGAAAGACAAGGACCTACATCCAAGATTTATCTATCCAGAAAAGCTATCATTTAGAATGGAAGGGCAGATCAAGTGCTTCCCAGATAAGGTCAAGTTAAAGGAGTTCATCATCACCAAGCCCTTATTATATGAAATTAACATTAAAAGGACTTATCTAAGAAAAGGAAGAAGATCAAAAATATGAACAGTAAAATGACAACAAACTCATAACTATCAACAACCAAACCTAAAAAAACAAAAACAAAAACAAACTAAGCAAACAACCAGAACAGGAACAGAATCACAGAAAAGGAGATCAATCATGTGGAGGGTTATCAGTGGGGAGGGGGAGGGGGAAACGGGGGAAAAGGTTCAGGGAATAAGAAGCCTGAATGATAGGTACAAAACAGACCACAGGGAGGTACGAAATAGTATGGGGAATGGAGAAGTCAGAGCACTTGTATGTATGACCCATAGCCATGAACTAAGGTGGGGGAATGATGGCAGGAGAAGGGTACAGTGTGGAGGGGAATATAAAGGCAAGAAAAAAATGAGACAACTATAATAGCATAATCAATAACAAATATTTTTAAAAATAAAATAAAATTTTCCTTTCTGTGAGTAGCCTAAGGGTTTTTTTTTTTAAGATGGGGGGGGCCTTTATTATTCCTATGGGGTTTTTTTAGAATTTTAGTAGTTAGTTTTCTAGTTCATAAAAAGCAAAAGGCATACTGAGCCCTCCTTGAATAACCTATTCTGATTTTAAAAAAAAAAAACTTTAATGGAGAATTTCAGAAACTTGTGTCTTAGAAATATGGAACACATTTTCACCTACATGTAGCATCTGAAATTGTGCCTGCATCCATCTCCTGCAGCCAAATAAATATTTAATTCAGCAACTACCTCTTAGGACTCCTACTTATAACACATTGTGTTGGATGTCATGGAAATACCACGATGGGCAAGATCCATTCAAGAACCATGTGAAGTGGTGGAAGACATTGAGGGTGAAAGTAAACAAGGCAGAATGGTCTACTGAGTGAAAAAGAAGGGACTATATTCACATTCATGGAGAAAAGGTGTGATTGATTCTTACGCAGAAGGTAAGACAGAGCTTCAGAGCTTCAGAGAAATGGGGCATGAGAGGCACCTTGAAGGGTGGGAAGGGTTTTGTCAGGTGGGGAAAAGAAGGGACAGGCATACTGGCATTCCCAGCAAAAGCAGCCCTGTGCGCAAAGGCCTGGAGAGCAGGTAAAAGGGAAAGCTGAGTAGTCCCACCTGCTAGGTTAACTCACAGGCACTGAAGTGGAGCCAGAACTTTAAAAGGTAACTGAGGCTGCATTCAGAGCACCCGACTTTATAGGCCCTGGCAAGTTGTTCCAAATGTTGACAGTGACATGAGTGACACATCCAAGGTTCTAAGGGTGGAAGCGCCCACCAAATAGACCTCGGCTTCAACCCCAGCTCCACTGCTGAGGTATTTAACTTCTCTAAGTCTTGATTTCTTCACCTGCAGAATGGGAATAATAATGGCACCTAATCACAGAGTTTTCAGGAGATGAAATTGAGATGAGACGCATTTGTAAAAATTCGTACAATGGCTCCTACAGATGATGAGGATGACAGTAACTACTGTGGATGATGAAAGAGAAAGAAGACAAAAAGAGAAAAGCGTGTTGACAAGGATAATGTTTGAATTCACTTTCATGTCCCAGAACCTAGTACAAAACCTAGTAAGTTGTAGGCACCCAAACTATTTCTTGAATTAGACTAAAGAAGAAATTTGTCCCAGGGAACCATAAGTATATTGTTTCATATTTTCACCAGCTTTGGGGGAAAACGAGGGGAAAACGAATGTGAGTAATAGCAAGCTGCATGAGGGAGAAAAATGTAGACTACATAATTTGGGGCCCTTATTAGAAAAAATGTATAATGGGAATCATAATTATGCCAAGCAAATTTATTGCCTTTACATTACAATTAGGAAAAAATGTCAAGGTCAGTGAAAACCACAAAGCTGAAATGGAAAAGCCTGGCACCCATGAGAGGCAATTGGATGTTCTTACTGGGTTCCCTCTCATTAGATTTGATGTAATTGTTTCTAAAACATCAAGACATAATGACAAGCATGTACTTCAATAAAACCCTGATATAATAATCAAAAGGGCATTTAAAATTCACTGTACAATTACAGTCCCATTAAATCTAAGTTAACTGCTCGTTTGAGTCACTAAATCTAATCTGTGTTACCTTGCAACACACAAGTAGCGCGTTTCCATCATGACAATCATAACCAGACTTCACTCACGGCTCTGGGAAAAGTTCTGCAATAATATTTTAACAAGGGCTGGGTGATGGCTGCATGCAATAACAACTTGCCTACAGGTTCACTAGGAACCCAGTGCTTGTATCATCACATTAGATGGAGACAAGGGCAGGACCACTTGATCCATGCAAGCAACAGGCTGCCTGATACGTGCTGTTCATTCTTCCTTCTTAATCAAGACAAGGGGCATTCAAAAGCATGACGCGTCTTTGCACTCAAAAACCTGACTTCAAAGCCCCTCATTTTGCTGTGGACGACTTCTGAGGGATCAGCCAAGATGATCCCTAGTTTGCATTCCTCCACCCACCACAATGAAAAAACTTCAAAAGGGTCCAAAATGGAGCTTGCCTCACAGCATTCAGAATGCTGTGCATAAGAAGTCTTCAGAGGAAATAGCTTTGAAAAGACAGCCATCAAGTGCTCCTGGGGCAGACTAGAGAAAGAAAAGATCCTGTGGGGAGGCAGCTGGCCCATCCAGCTGTGGGGGGAAGCAGCATGATGGATGGCTTCCACTGGGGACAATGGATGACAGTGAGGGACAGATCTTTGTTCCCAGGTTCCCGCACCCTCTCCTTTGACTTGCCCCACTGACCTGTGTGCTTGTGCACATGGCAGAGATGGCCTGGTCCTCTGCGAGTTAAGGCCCAGCAAGATTACTCATGCAAAGGGCCCACTGCTGGCTGCCCCACCCCCCCACCCATTCCCATGCAGTCTGGTCAGATGGTGACAGGGTTGGGACTGGAATCCTGGACTACAGAGAACAAGCATTCCAAACTGCAAACCCATTCAGAGATTAGCACAAATCAACTGCACAGAAAGATAAAAGCTGGGGTTTGAGGGTGGGCTCTTCTTTCTCTCCAGAAAGGAGAATAAGCAACAACACCCAGGCAGTTACTTAAGGTGTAATTACTTTGCATTCCCAGGGAAATTTTGCAAAGCAGAATAGAAAGAATCCTGTGAGACTCGGCATATTCCTCCCACAACTGCGGACTTTGGGTCAGATTTGTGGGTGTGCAGGGCAGGCCTGGGCCCAGATGTCACTGCACGCCTCACCCACTCTGAGCCCAGAATCCTCATCCATAAAACACGTTAATACTTCCTACCCTTTCTGGTCATAAGAACCTCACAGTGAATAAGGAAAAATACTGCATGATCTCACTTATAAGAGTAATATTCAAAAGTGGAATTTGTAGAAGCAGATAATAGAAGGGTGGTTACCAGGGGCCAGAAGCAGGGTGGGTGGGAGAAATGAAGAGATGTTAGTCAAAGGCTACAAGTTGCAGTAATGTAGAATAAGTTCTAGAGATCCAATGTATCCCGTAATGGTTACAGTCAAAAACTATATTGTATACCAGAAATTTGCTAAGAGAGTAGATTTCAGATGTTCTCACTACAAAAACAAGGTAACAGTGAGGAGATGAATACATTAATTAGCTTGACTGTAATAATCATTTCATTATGTATATCATGTTTTACACATTAAAAATATACCATTTTAATTCTTTAAATTATTAAATTATATTTTAATACAGCAAATGTAAGTGAAAAACAACACCACAGACACACAAGGCAACTCATCTAGTGACTTACGATGCACACTTCACAAAATACTGTAATCATTTGTGAACATCAAAGTCTAGTAATAAGAATAATAGCTACAATTTACTACATACCTGTTTTGTGTCAGGCAACACCGGAAGCACTGAAATCAAGCATCAGTAAGCCTGATAATTGTGCTAGAGAGCATTATTATTAATCTCATTTCACACATGAAGACACTCAGGCTCACAGATGTTAAGCAACTTGCCCCAGGTCAAGCGGTTCATAAACAGGTGAGCCTGATTTCAACTTAGTTCACCTGCCTGAAAGCCCACACTCCTCGCACTACATGTTTTCTGCCAGGCTCCAGAGTCCCTGAGGTTGTCTTTAAGTTCAAGGTCAGGTCTACATGGAATGCAAAGACCGGTCCACCGAGAGCACCTGAACACTGTCAGAATGACATGACAAGCCTCCATACTGCCACAATGACCCGTCCACCTAGCTCTACACCTTCATCTCAGTGACTCTGGATTACTCCTCGCAGAGGTCCCCTCTCTGCTCGAAGCTACCACGTCGAAAAGCACACATATTCTCTCTCCCCTCCCCACCCGCCAACCAGCCTACCCCGTGATTCGACCTTACCCAGTCACTCTCGTGGGAAGAGCACCATGCCCGGCCCTGCACTAGTCTTCTTCCACCTTCGCTCCTGCAGCGCCTACCCAAGTTCAGGCCATTTTTATACAGTTGACCCTTGCACAACACAGGCTGGAACTCTGCAGGGCCATTGATACGTGGACTTGTTTGCAATAAATACAGTCGGCCCTTCGTATCCACAGCTTTCGCAGCAGCGGCAGATTCAACTAACGGCAGGTTGAAAACAGTATTTTCACATTCCCAACTGCGGATTCCCAACCGCAGATTCCCAACTGCGGATTCCCAACCGCGGATTCTTAAGTACTACTGGTGTTTTTTCATCTGCGGTTGGCTGAATCCATGGACGTGAAGAAGGTCCGACAATAGTATAGTCAAAAAAAAGTTACACCGGGGTTTTCAGTTGCGCTGGCGTTGGCGCCCTTGGCCACCTCCCCCCGCCCCTTGGTCAAGGGTCAACTGTATTCCATCTGCATTTTTACCATAATGTCCTGCCCTATTTATTCTAGAAAAAGTTTTAACATCACTTCCTGAAGTAGGGCTGGGACTTTGTCCTTATCTTGCTCAGAAATTAGTCACTCCCTGTTATCCTCACAATGAACCCTACACTTGAATAAGCATGCAAGACTGTCCTTGATTTGACATCAACCTACATTCTGAGACAACACCCCCAGTTTTTCCCCATCACATACGTTAATCTCCTACCAGAACCAGCTAGTCATTCATTCGACTGGGCAGGAATTGCAAGGACGAAGACTAGATACCAGACAGATACTCCGTAGCTGAGGGGGGTCTGGCAGCTCTAACTGCAGACATCTGGGCTGGCAAGTGGCCTGGAACAGACAGAGAGCTCTTGCCAAAGCAGTCACTCCAGACATAGGACCGATGTTCCATACTGCTAAAACCGAGGTGCATGCCCCGAGCCTTGGGAAACTTGAACACCAGACAGGATACAAGCCAGACAGGAGGGAACAAGACAAAAACACGTGATAGGAATTGCCTTTCAAGGCGGAAGTGAAAGCACAAAGAACCAGGTGAGAGCCTAGGTTTTCTAACAAGGATGACAAGGCAAAGCCAAAGTGGCGGGAAGACTGGCAGCTGCCCAGTCAAGAGGTAGCTTCCCTGGGTACCTTACATTTTTCTTAACTTAACAGCATGATGTTCATTGGCTTGTTTTGTTTAATTACTTACGTTTAAGCTACTATAGTAAATGCAGGTACTCAACCCCCTTCGCCACAGAGGTAGAGGGTTTGTAAGTGGAAGAACTAAGCAGAAACAGCAGTGGTGATTCCTAGAATATGGGGAACATGACTTGTGCTGTGTCTTGTTTCTATCACGATGAAAAATTTGAAAGATTTCCTATGTCCCTAAAAAATAGAATAAAAAAACATAGTTTCATAATTTGTGCAGCTGATTCCTTTTATTATTATTGCTGCATAGTTTCTGAGGTTCCTGGCAATGATTTTGATAAGGGGTGGGGAGATAGACAAAGGATACTAAAAACAAAAGGAATATGCTGCGTTATTTGTGCCTCTCCCCTCCTCTACCATCCTGCACAACTGGTAAAACAGTTATTCTCATTTCAGAATTTGGTTTCAATCACCCTCAAGAAATTGCTGTGTCACTGTCACTGACCTCAGTTACAGTGCCCCACATACATTGTTACATATAAGTTCCTGGGCTTGGGGTCTCAGAGACGACTGTCTGATACTCTGGTGTCTATGGTGAGCCCATACAGGCAAAACCATCTCTCACAGAACTAATGCCTGAAAAATCCTTCATTCTGTCTGTCTGTGGTACAAGCACTCTGATATTGCCACAAAGAAGGAGACAGTTTGCAAGCGCCTCTTCCCAGAACTGATGTAAATTAGAACATTTTCTAAGATAGGTCAGCCTGGAGTAATTTTCCAGTTGACTTGTCACATAACCAGGGGACAAGCTTCCACCTCTCAGTGCAATGCAAATGAAACCCCCCTGTAATTTCTCTTGGGTTTTCACATTTGTTCATTTATGGTGTGGAAAATCATCTGTGTGGGGTCCAAAGTTTAAACAGGCTGGCAGAAATCCATCCAAAACTAACCCTGGCACATAGTGGGTGCTTAATAAATATTTGTTAATTACCACCGTGAAAACTTAATAGTCCTTCTGATCACTCTACCTTCAAATACCCATCAGATGCCTTGGTAATGTCAGCCAGTCCAGCAGCTCTGGGAATCCCCTGATATGTAGATTCCTCCACCAAATTGGAATGAATGTAAAAAAAAAAAAAAAAAGGTTTGGGTGCATTTGAAAGAATTTTTTAAAAAAATAAATGAAGCTTTTTATTTTATTTTTAATATATATTTATTACTTAGTATTTATCAGGCTCCATTATCATTTAAACAGCCTTCCTATACTTGGAGTGCAAGTATTCTCATTTCTCAGAGTGCAAACCAGACACATATCTTTCGCAGCCTTGGACTTCCAAAATCAAATACACTCACAGGTGATGTCCATATAAACAGAGGCTAAGAAGGCAGAACAAAAGGAATGCTTTTCAAAGTGACAAGATTGTCCAAGGCCCTTGTTCAGCATCCAGATCAGGCTGGGAACTGAGGCGTTTGTACCCAATGGCGGAAGAAGTGGAGTCTTTATGGACCAGACTCACAGGGTTGGAGGGCTTGAGCATTGCTCCTGAGTGAGTGGTCTCCAAGCCTGATGCTGGCCCTTCCATAGATTCTGTGAACATTTGAACTAATGTATTTCATTTGTACATTTTCTGCTTAAATTATCTAAAGGAGGTTCTGATGTTACTAACTAAGAATAATGACTGCTATGTCTACTTTGCACTAAATACCCTCATAGGTGTGAGAATACAAAGACATGAACACAGCTTCCAAGATTCCACAGCCTAGGGACAGGAACAGACCAATTCAGGTTTATTAGTGCAGTGCAGACAGGGTGAAGTGGGCCCACAAGTGACCTGGGACACAGCAGGGCAGAGGGAAGGAAGAGTGTACACGGGAGGGTGCACAGCCCACGTGCCTGAGCAGTGGACTCTGATCATGCTGCCCAAAGCCCCTCACGCCATGCTTTCACAGAAGGCTCTGTCCCATCCAGGATGTCTGGGAGGACAGATACTGCAATCCTGTCACTTAATAGGGCTTAAAATTACTCACAATTCCAGCTCAGGGATGCAGAGAAGAGACTCAGCTGCCAGGTTTTCCTGCGCCTCCCTCTGTCTATGTTGCTGCTAATCAGTTCTGGATATTGTACTTACCTCGTGTAGCAGACAAGCTGCAGCAATGAAGACAGACATAGCCGCGGGGAACTCTGGTAGCTTAGGTGTCGGGGGGGTGTGGTGTTAATGCTAGTTGCTTGGGGGTGGGATCAGCCCCTGAAGGCAGTACCCTTTCAGCACCTTCCTCTCAAGCTCTTACCATCAATGTTGCAATTGTGTTTCATTCTGCTTGCTTTAATATTTTTTCTATCTATGATAATCTTAACAACCTCATAGTTACGTGTAATGTGAGTATCACAGCAAGAAGCCAGGAGGTATTCAAAAAGTGGCATCCAAAGATGAAGTCCAAATTATAGGCAGTGCAGACAATACAGGTGTGAAGGGGATGGGCAGATGGGCAGAAGCCCACCATGGAGAGGAAACAACTCAAGGGTGGAGAGCTGCTATGGTCTGCAGGACACGATATGCCCTGAGCAAACTTCCAATACGTGGACAGCCCATAATCTACCTCCTTCCTTTCTCCAGGTTGACTCCCCACCACACTCCGCACTAGCGCACTTCTGTGGAGAGGTCTGTCAGTGTGGACCACAGCACGTGTGACCCCTGAGTTGCCCTGCCACCCTGAAGCCTGAATCTGCCCACGGAATTAATGTCTGGGCAGTGGTTTTGACTAAACTACAACTGAACCACTTTGGACACTGTACCCAGCAACCCTCAGCTGCAACAGCCTCCTAACTGTAACTGGTTCCCCAGGGTGCTCTCTCGTAGAGACTTTCCAAAGCTGGGCCCCTCCCAAGCAGACCTCGGATTCCTTT
This sequence comes from Carollia perspicillata, assembly GCA_004027735.1. NCBI lineage: Eukaryota > Metazoa > Chordata > Mammalia > Chiroptera > Phyllostomidae > Carollia > Carollia perspicillata. The sequence continues at coordinate 10,957 of PVKM010009944.1, read as the reverse complement.
AGATGGTAGACACATCTGAGGAAAAAATAACACAGTATCACAATGAGAACGTCAGGGCACCAATTTCCTCTCATGTCTCTTTCAAGCCCTTCTTCCATGGCAGAAGCAGCCTCGGCTCAGTGCTGGTGTGCCTGGACCTCCTCCCTCACAACTGTCAGTCTTGCTATGTAACAAGACAACCAGTCTCCAGCTCAGGGCTTCCATCTGCATATATAACTACGAAAAGGCAATAATATTGTCTTGTTTTCATTGTATTTATACAATGGATACAAAGATACATGTGCACTTTTATTATCTGTGTACAGCTATGATGTTGATATTGACATTAATTTCCCCTTTAACTTTCAACTACTTTTTTAAAATAAATGAATTTAACTTTAGAAAAAATGAGTAAAATGTTTAAAAAGTATATGGACATAGATATGGAAGAAATTGCAGAGGCCCCTGAACAACTGAAGTTTATGTGCAGGCCTCTAAGACGAGGCTCTCCACCCTGCCTCTCCCTGTTCTCTAGCTCCACCTGGTTCCCGGGGGCCCTATCCTGGGGCGGCCAGCTCAAGCTGGGGCACTTTAAGTCATTGGTATTTGATTCCTTTCTTTTTTCTTAATTGTTTTCATCAGTGTTTGTCTTTCACCCCATTTCCCCATTACAGGGCGGGCTCCTTGAGGGCAAATACAATGTCACTGCTTTCTTTCCAACTTGCTTGCAGCTGCCAGTGTCAGGATTAGGTGCACAGTGGGTGTTCAACCAATGCCGCTGCTCCGCATTCAACACTCAGGCAACACCAACATCCCTGCACACACCAGACACTGGAAAAATAGGCCATCTACTTGGCAAAGGCAACAGGATTCACCAGGATAGGATCTGTGAATGGTGTAAATTAGCAACAACAACAAAAACCTCAACTCAGCCTTTTGGAAAAGTTACAACTTTGTTGCAAAGATGCCAGAATGTCTGGAAATGGCTAAAACCTGGGGATTTTCCATAGATTAGTCATGTGGTTTTAAATAATTAGAACTGATGGCCCAGTATGAGACTGCCCCCAGTGAAACATGAACAAGTTCCAGGCTAAGTTCAGTCATGTGTAAAGAGCTGCAGCTTCTCACTCCGACAGGAAGGAATTAAAAGATGGAAGAAATCAAGAAAGAACCTGCAGCCAGGAGAGAAGAGAAAAGGCATGTATTATATGGGCTGGGGCTAGAGAAATGTGTGCAGAAAACTCAGGCAATGTGGTGAATATATTTGCAATTTTACAGAAAGGGTCCAGTCTATCTCACAGGCATTTGGGGTATTTGTTTTAATAACATTCTAAGTGAAAGCCTTCTCTCTGGTAATAGAATTTCTTTCCATTTTTATGAAGTCAAAATTTGAAAAATAAGCTAAAGCAAGAGAATCCAATTTCCTATAATAAGGTTTTGTTTCTCGTCACTTATAAATGCGAAATCATGGGGCTTTAGGCACCAGAAAGGCATATGTTGATCATGGAAATGAAGTAAAAATAAAATAAAATCTTAGAAACCCACTCATAAATATTGACCTTCCCTTTTTCCCTGCCTCCAGCTCCCACCTAAAACTTCACACGTGTGTTCCCACACATGCGCGTGTGTGCGCGCGCGCACACACACACACACACACACCAGGGAGAAATAACAACCCTGGCTTTCAGAGGCTGTGCAAGACAGACTGTGAACTGACCTGTTCTCTAGATAGAACACTTTTGTTCAATACATTCATCACCTCTGGGTGGAAGTCCGTGGAATTCAACAGTGCTACCAAAACACCCAAACTCAGAAGTGGTCAGGAATACCATGTGGTCCCAAGTCACCCACTGGAGGCTGAGAGTTGTCAGAGCCCTCTGACCATGGCCACCAGAATGGCACACCATGTAAGTTCCACCTCATCTTTCAACAGCAACAGGTTGAGTCAGTGACACAACGTCCCAATGTCTATTCCAGTGTCAGTCCAACTAAGCCTTGTACCCTGTATTCTTTTTAGGATGTCAGTTTGTCCAGAACATTGTCAAGAAATGTTCACAAAGCTTTAGTTTCATCCATTCTCCCCAGTTTTTCTTGTTCCTGAAATACCAAAGGTATGACTCCCAGTTCATTTTTATATGTATTTGAAATTTTCATTATCCTGAGCTATGAAGAGAAGCCACCCCTCCCTTCGTTCCTCTCATTTCTGCATCTCTTTAAGACATCCAGTTCTGCCTATTTCCAGGACACAAAACTAATTTTGCATCCTTATCCTAGGAAGCTGCATGCCTTCTTCCATATTAACTGCCAATCAGTTGCCCTGTGTAGGAATAGGAATCAGTTGTACAAACTGGGTCTGTCTTTCTTCACTTTCCCGGCCAGACCACCTTTTCTTCCTCTTCCTCCAGCCCGCCTCCTCTCTCTTAGAGTTTGTCCTGCCTATACAATGCACCCAAGCTTTGGACATGCTTCCTACACACACACAAGGGAAATTTATCTTTGCCCCCAGAAGCATAAACTAAATCTCTATAACTTTTCCCATTTTTTCATGAATCTTTTTAGCCCTTTTTTTCACATAGGAATAATCTAGAGCCACTTATTCAAGTAACAAGTTTTCTTCATGACATTATTTTTTGTTTAGAATTTGATTGTCCCTACAAAGAAGTCAGTGCAAGGGCTAAAGGGAATATCACTACTTTGGGTGTTTACACTCATGTTTATGCACCTAGAGTGCCATGGAGATAGTGGAAGTTTAGTCCGCCCGACCTGGGTTTAAATCTCGGTTCCGCCAAGACCTTCAGGCACCATCACCGACCCGTCTAAGCTTCAGTTATCTGATCTGAATAAAACAGTGGAAATAATAGGAGCTACTTCAGTGAACTGGTACAAAAAATAAATAAAATAAGGTCCTTTGCCCAGTGCCTGGATTATGTAAGTTCTCAGTAATGCTAGTGAAATAATATAAATGATAATTTTATTATTGTTATTATTGCAACTAGTAGTTGTAGCAGTATTGCTATTATTTGAAGTCAGAAGACCTGGTTTCCAAATTTATTTTCCCAGAACATCTTTGAATGCTGTTTTCTGCTCTGCAATAGAGCATGAGGGTTAAGACTGTGAATTCCAGTTCTAACCCCTCCTCCTCCATGTATTAGTCATGAAATGTTGAGCAAGTTACTTTTTCATGGTGAGACTCAGCTTCTTCATCTATAAAATGCAGGTGATAATGGCAGCTATTTGATATGTCCATTATAGTTATTAAATGAGGTGATGTGTGTAAAGTGTTTTAAAGTTCTTGGCACATAATAAGTGCTCAAGAAATATGTTGAAAATCTGTAATAGGATGTATTGACATCCACCATACAGATTATGGAGAAGAGTGGGAATGATGCATGAAACATGCCCATCCCGTCATGCTGTTGGGCATTAGTGGTTCTTAAGTCAGGATGTATCTTAGAACTACTTGGAGATACTTTAATACAACTAATGCCTCCATCTCACCCCAGACCAATTTCATCAGCATCTCCAGTAGGGGGACTAGCACATTTTTAAAAGTTCTTCCTTATTATTTTCATGTGCAGCCAGGCTGAAAAGTCACATGTCTAAACACATAGTTAGCTCAATAAAAGGTAGTTAAAAGGTAGATAGAGTAAAAGGTAGTAATAACTACCTTTTACTCTATCTATATACACACATGTATCCAAGCCTACACACAAATTCAGTACTTCATAAAAATATTCTGGAGTTTTTCTGCATGAACCCACACTTTAACCAATAAAATATTCACTTACTATGCAGAGGCACCTGCCAGACAATAGTGAGAAGCTTATAGAAATAAAAAAAGCTTTAGTAGCCACAGGAATTCCTTGTAGTTTGTCAGGGCTCAATGGCTGTTGCTAAACTGAGTTCACACCATGTCAACCGACAGACTTGCACCTCTGGAAATGTACCCCAAGGATTCTGAAACACCAATACAAAATGTATATGCACCTCTATGTTTATAGCAGTGAATTTACAATCGCCAAGATTTGGAAACAGCCTAAATTCCCATCAGTAGATGAGTGGACTAAAAAAGCTGTGGTACATTTACAGGATGGAATACTATGCAGCAGTAAAAGAAGAAGAAGAAGAAGAAGAAGAAGAAGAAGAAGAAGAAGAAGAAGAAGAAGAAGAAGAAGAAGAAGAAGAAGAAGAAGAAACTCTTATGTTTTGCAACAGCATAGACGGACCCAGAGAAAATTATGCTAAGTGAGTTAAGCCAATTGGTGAAAGAAAAATACCACATGATCTCACTTAAATGTGGAATCTAATGAACACAATAAAGTAATGAACAAAATAATAACAGATACATAAAACAGACTGACAGCTGCCAGCCAGGAGGCAGGTGGGGAGGAGCAGGATGAAAGATGGTGAAGGGGTTAACCAAAGAACATTTATGCACAGCACAGGGATGTGGACAACAATAGGGATTAGCTTGGGGAGGGATAGGGTGAAGCTGGATAAGGGAGAGGAAGGAGAAAAACATGGGAACAACTTAACAGTATAAACACTCAAAATAAAATAAAATATTGATATTCTTAAAATGACCCTGATGATCTTCCAAAAATAATTTTAAAATATTACATGTACTTTATCTAAGGAGGTAGAATAATACATATTTTAGGAAAACATTATTTAATATTTTAGCCTCCTTTTAAGTTTTGTGGACGTTTTGTTAATGCAGTCAACCTCACTTCCTAGCTACATCAGATTGAGGTGGTGGGCATGGACTTGGCAGAGCAGGGGGTCAGTTTTCACTTCGCCTCACTCCCAGAGAAGGAAATCTGAGTGTGGGGGCTCCTTATTCCCCACAGTTTCCTAGAAAAGCTCTGCTTGCTAGTGTTCTCTGCCTTCCCCTCAGCCTGCCTGGGAGTTAACTCACGTCTGTTGTAGGCAGAGCCAAGTCCCAGGAGGCATTGCATACTGGTAGCTTCATTCAGGGTCACTGCTCCTTAGTGACATGCTAGTTCAAATGCTATTTTTAAAGTCTCTTAGGGAAGTCTATTATGGTGCCCATCCAGAAGCCATTTACTCCTTCTTCCCTAGCTTACAGAATTCCAGTTTTGTTTAGGTTGCAAAGCACACTATTTCAAGAGATAACTTGTGTTTGCTCTTAAGTTGATCATGGTAACCATTTGTTAATGAGTGATCTAGTGGTGGACAAGATGTCCAGGTCTGGCTAATAAGGCGAAGTATGGTTGAGAGGATATTGAAAATGTGTATACCTTGATTTTAAAAAATAGGGATGTTCAAAAATGGAACAGCAGCTTTGTTCCATTCCTTGAGTGTGGTTGTGTGTGGATATTTTGAGACTAGGAGGGGAAACAGTTCCTAAATGCAGAGGTTGGAAGAGCAGAAGAACAGCAAGGGCCTGGATCCATGAAGAAATATCAACATGTTGCAGCAAGTTTGCAGATGTCTACCTTCTGACTTCCTACAGTGTAAAATAATTAAATACTTTACTGCTTAATCCAGCATTATGTGGGTGTCTATTATGTGCAATAAAAAGGTTATAAACTCGTACATCTACCAATTTCAAGATACATAGTTTCCTCTAGGTTAGGGTTTTCTGATAGCATCAGTTAGAATTAGGTTTGGCTCTATATAAGCACCTTATATATAAGAACCTTCTAATAAGCACATCATATATAAGCAGGTGAAACCAGCAGAAGTAAAAGAAGTTCAGAGGTAGAGACTCTAGAGAGAGAGGGTGCATCCCAGAGGGAGACCCCAAATGCAGATTTGGAATGGGGTCCAGAACTCAAGGTGTCCAAGAAATATTAGAAAAATATATAGGATGTCCTCACCATCCAAGGCTGAGTTGGGGGATGGGACACATGGAACAGGGCCATTGGGAGCTATTTTACACAGCAACAGCTTTGCAGCTAACCTCTGGCATGGCCATTTAACATATCTATAACATTTAACTGGTTGCATAGATATGTTAAATAGCTGTGGCCATGCTTTGAGCCAGGGAGATGGAAGTGACTTCCACCCAAGATGTAACTGGGAGGCAACTCCCCCTGGTTACAGCACCTGGCCTCTGTGAGAGCTGGGAGATGATTGGCTCCACGCCATGAGGCCATGCCTGCTCAGACCCACTATGGCAGCCCAGTAAAGCTGGAAGAATATGAGAGTGCTGGCAAGTGTGGCCGATTGTGGGAGGAGTCAGAAATGGACCTGCAGAGGACTGGCGCCGAGATTTAAACCGAGACGCAGCAGCCATTAAGGGGAGAACCACTGGGTCTTGGCAGAGTGAGGACCCCTTTGAAGCTTTGTAGAGGAGTACCATATGGCTTGATCCTGGCCAACGATACAGCTGATGGTGTTGGGAATCTGAATCTGCTTCTTTTTCTGAGATATGGTACCCCAAATTAGGGCAGAGGGAGAAGGAAGGACTGTGTGCATCTGTGGGTATCCTAAAGGACTTTGATATTTTAATGAAGACATTAGGTCACTACTTTAAGTCTGTATAGCTTTAAATAAACATTTCCTTTTGTTTTCATAAATCTCTGGCATTGAGAGACATCTTTCCTCTGGCAGCAGACAATGGGAACCCACTGGGGGTCCTTTTGGTAATAATATATTGTACCCCCCTTTGTCCTTGCCCTCTCTTCTGTTACAGTTTTTGGCATCCCTGGGTGGGCCAATAATTGCCCCCCTTGGTCCCTTGTTCGGTAACAATAGTATGATGGTTCCACAATAATCAAGGACCTCAGGTTTCTTCTACCACTCTGCACCATTATTCTTAAGCTGCCATTCTCAAGATCACCTCATGTTCTGAGGTGGCTGCTGGAGCTCCAGCCTTTACAATCACATTCCAGGACAAAAGAAGGGGAAAGTATGGAAACTCAAAAAGGAGAATACCCAAAACCTGAATGTCCTAAAAGGCATGCCCTGGAAGTGCATATAACACTCTGTTTATATCTCATTGACTAATACTAGGTCAGGTGGTCATAACTTATTGCAAAGAAGTCTGAGAAAAGTCTTCTAGTTGGGTACATCATTGTGGGATTCCATTTTAAGAAAGTGGAGTAAAATGGACATTAGAAAGACAATGAGAAATTCCTGTTTCATGGAGTTGTCCTTGACTAATCTCAGTCTACTCTTCCATTAACCAAAGTGGCAGAAGATGCTCTGTGCAGCTTTTCCACAGAGCTGGGCCGCACATGGTACAGTCAGTGCATCAGACATCTCCGATGGAATTGAGTGTATGTACCTTTCAAGATCTCACTTTGAAATAGGTAGCACATTTTTAAATGAAATCATGGTTACATGGAACACAGATTAAAAACCAGTGAAATGGATCACTAGTGACCCACAGGTTGTCCCAGAAGATTTTGGAACTTTCCAGGAGCAGGTGGAATTTGAAACAGAGAAACCATTCAGAAAAAAACAAATAGCACTGTGTATCTCAGCCATAACTTATGAAAGAATGAGTTTTAAAACTTTAATTTTAATGTATTAGCTCATGGGAAACAACTAGTGTAGTGACTTGTGTGCCAACAAAACATATTTTGAAGAAAAACTTAGGATAAAATATTTTCTGCTACCTTTGGCTGATTAAATAATATTCTCAGAATGAACAGCAAGCTACTTAAACACACAACTTTTCCTGCCCTTCATGCATGTAAACCACTGTTTCTCAAATACGTGGTAACAAGGAGAATGCATCTGTAATGAATTGGATACTGAAACTGATGAAAGACTGTGACATTAAGTTCTAATTTCAAATATTATGAAGCATCAGAACAGACCCATTTTTCCTCAGTAAACTTTACATGAAATAGCTGTTATACATTTGAATTCACAAAATAAATTTAAGCTGATGAATTATTGCATTGACTATTCGATACCATGGAATGCCGAGTAAGATTTAATTTGACAACAGAATTCTATTGTTAAGAAATATTTGGAAGCAACTGCAAAGAAATTGTTTGAAAGCTAATGAAAGTCAGCCCAAATGTGGCTTGTATTTCCCTGAGTTCCAACCCCAAACATTAAAAATAAGCATCACAAATCTTATAACTGGATGAAAACCTTACCCACAGCCATTTCCTAATTTATGACCAGACATGATTTGATAGCACATCTCAGACCATACGCTTGGATTGTAATGTCCTGCCTCCACAAATCACCAGCATTACCTAATTTCAGACTGAATTGATAACAGGGACTTTCCCTCTAATTCCCCACCCAAACACCCGAGGAATCAGATCCATGTCTCTAAATCTGTTGCCTCCCTGTTGTCTGTCCTCCCAGTCCCATCTACCAAGTTGGCCATGCCCAGGGCAGCATCCTCCCAGGCCTTCTCCCAGGCTCACAAGTACAGGTTCTTGAACAATTCCCCCTCCTTAATGTTCACATTTCCCTATCAATTACTCACTATCTCATTGCTTGCTGACTGCTAAAGGTTCTCATGCTTCCTGCTGCCCGAAAGGTGTTATTAAATCCTAAGATCAAGCAATGTTTTTTGTATGGAGACATGGAATCTGAATTCTCCCTGTGGTTTTGAGTTCTGCCTCAGAGAAACATAGCCAGGAGACCCTACCCTCCCCACAGCATCCCTCTTATATTTGTCTTATGCATCCAGTTTCCACATAAAATGTCATCTGAACAAAAGCTACACACTTACCTGTAAAAACTCTGAAAACCACAGCTCCCCTCAGAAGTGGCTTGAGGGACGGTCAGTGCTGGCCTTTCCTGACACACAGAAATTGCCCAGCACTCACACACACCACTGTGGGAAGCAATACACACCTCTTTTTGTTCTAAAACCAGAAGGGTCACCTGTTTCTCATCTTCTGGATTTGAAATAATAGTTCTGAGTTCATGTTGTCCATAACCCAGTGGCTGGATTGTATGGACTTAGAATACTATTTCAATGCAGGCTTTAATCTTTTTAACTGAACATTATTTTAAAGAAATCAGTCTCGGTGGAAACCCCTTGATCATTCCAGGTGCATGTCTTGCACATCTAATGACTACCTTGGACGCAGCAACATCTGTCTTTGGGACTGGCACCAGCAGCCAGGTGTGGACCCACCATGCTGCCCTTCCTGTTGCATTAGGTGGTGTTCTACCCCAGCAGTGTATCTTCCTGTTCTTGGGGGCAGTCATGTAGCCCAGGAATTATATATAGGAGCCCTGGCATCACACTGCCGGAGATTGATCCCCACTTTGCCACTTAACCTGCTGTGCGATCCTGAGCAAAGCAGCAAAGTGAAGACATAAAATATCTCCACTCTGTCAGAGGGTGTGGTAAGAAAATAACTTAGGAGAATGGCTCAGTCTGTGTCTGGGAATGCTTAGTCCATGTTAGCTAATGTGACAAGTGAAACTAGTGTCTGTGCCTCCACCAAACACAAGCTGCCTGGAACACAAGCAGAATGTGAAGACCTTGTGCTGAACAAATGAATGGATGGCTCCACAGAGCCCATGCTCTGCTACTGACCGTGGGCCATCAGAAAGTGAGTACGCTGTGCTGCCAGGTGTGTCTGTGTCCATATCCCAGTTCCCTCTGTTCCAGTCACCTCAGCACAGGGCATCTCGGCTGCCTCGGATGTTAAATGATGAATGCAACATGTAGCAATCTGACCATGAAGATGCAATGGGGTCACTCTGGAGCAACAGAGTGCACTTGAGTGGAGCCCCCTCCTCCTCCTTGGGGAAGGTCATCTGGAGTGCAGTCCGGCGAACACAGAGTGCTTTGGGAAGGAAGCAGGTGTGTTCTTAGCACAACACAGCCTGGGTTACAGTTCTTAGGGAATGGTGCTAAAACTACATAAATAGGTCATATGTGACAACAAAGGTGACCTAGAGGGCATTGTGCTGAGTGAAATAAGTCAGACAGACAAACACAAATACCATTTGTGTTCACTTCTATGTGGAATCTAAAGAACAAAATAAAAGAATGAACAAAATGGAAACAGACTCATAGATAAAGAGAACAGATGGATAGTTGCCAGAGGGGAGGGGGTTTGGGGGACTAGGTGAAAAAAGTGAAGGGATTAAGGTATACAAACTGGCAGTTACAAAATAATCATGAGGATGTAAAGTACAGCATAAGGAATATAGTCAGTGCTATTGTAATAACTATGTACAGTGCTGGGTAAGTACTTGAATTATTGGGGGAATCACTTTGTAAAGCATATAATTGTCTAACCACTATGCTGTATGCCATACATCTGAAACTAATAAAGAATAATACTGAATGTCAACTGTAATTGAAAAATAAAACTTAAAAAAGTTTATGAAAATAAAAAAAAACAATGTGATTAAAGGATCTGTGAAGGATAGTCATTTTTGAGCTGTGAGGTTTGCTGCATTTTAACACTTTATTTTTTTAAAGACTTTATTTATTTTTAGAAAGAGGGGAAGGAAAGGAGAAAGAGCAGGAGAGAAACTTTGATGTGCAAGAGCAACATCCACTGGCTGCCGCTCACAGGCCCCCAACCAAGGCATGTGCCTCAGTCGGGAATTGAACCGGTGAACTGTCGGTCTGTGGAAGGACACCCAAACCAATGAGCTACACCAGTCAGGGCTGCACTTTGTCATTTTAGTTTATAACAAGCTGCAGCCAGTGTGGAAGTTCTCTTTTTAACCTCCCCACCCCTCAGAGGATCAGCACTCACCCTCCTCTTTCCCAGCCCCCAAGCTGGGAGACCCTAAAAGAATGCTTCACTGTGGGCACCACGTGGCAGCATAAAACACGGAGAAAAAATGCCTCAGCAGTAAGTGGGTATCCAAGGTTGAGAGAGTGCCAGATGCAAGAGAGAATTTGGAACTCGATGGTTTCTGGAGGAGGGCAGACAGTCCCAGAAGTCTGGAGGTGGGTGTGTGGCTCTGGGGAGGAAGAGAGAGTGAGATACCGAGGGATGTGGGGGCTGTGACAGCCATGAAGGTGCCACAAAGGCCTCCTTTCAAGAACTGCTCTGCAGCT
>PVKM010009943.1:0-35850 GCA_004027735.1 Carollia perspicillata | reverse complement strand
GGCCTCGAATATGTTAGTGGGAAGCTTGTCCCTGCTCTGTGGAAATAGTCCGATTCGGCACAAGGAAGACTAGCAGATCGAAACTGCTTTCAAGATGAGGGCCTGAGTGCTTAAGCTCTGAGCTCAGTATACAAAACAGGGCCGCACAGAGCAGCATCCCAGGCGTCAGCTGTAGGAGTTGTCAGATGGAGTAAGTGGACAAAAAAGGAAAGTATCATCCATTCTAGTGGTAACTGAAGGAGACAAGGGCTGCACTCGTCAACTCCCAAACTCAAGAAAGGAGGCCCGTGCTGAGCTGGCAGTGTGAACTGGGCCCTCATTTCCTCAGCAGTGGACACAAGGAGGTGAGGGCTTGGCTTAGAGGAGGAAGTTCGGAATAGGAAAAGGGAGCTAGTGCTAAGGGATTCAGGGTTGTGTCACTGAGGTGGAAAGGGAAGCAGCTTAGAAATTAGGATGCCAACCAAAGTCTCATTTCTCTTTTCAGCCCTGGGAGATTGGGCATGTCATCAGGATGAGCTGCACTCACTTCTTCCCTGGCCATCTCAAGGAGGGGACCCAGCAGGTCAAAGGGGGCAACCTCCTGTCATTGGTGGCAAAATTTCATGCTATGCCAGGTTTTTCAGAGAGACCATTGAGGAATGTGAGGACGTGCTTTATCATACCAGTAAGACCACAGAGAATCCTCCTTATGTTCAGTGCCGGCAGACCTCAAGGATAGATGTCTGTCTGGGGTGACTATCAGTCTTCACTCCAGGGAAGCAGGGACATGAGGGGAGTGGTTCCAGATTAGTAGAGAAATAAATGAACCCAGCAGGAGTCAAACTTAGGCCTTGCATTGGGATCCTGTGTGGAACCACCTACCATAGCACCTCAACTTTTGTGCAACAATATCCACTATTGGTAGAGCAGGTTTTGTGTGCTAAGATCAACTTTATATCCTCTTATTGCGTCTCAGGGAGGTTGGATCTTACTGTGAGCAGTTCTCTTCCTGGAGCTCAATTGAGGACTATGAGAGAAGGCTCAAGGAACGAACCAACCCTGCATAAAGGGGACATAAAAGCATCCATCCCAAACTTTAGCTATCAGCCAATGAAATCTCAGAGATGGGCTGTCCAGATGAGCTTCTCCTGCATATCTTTATATCAGGTCTAAGGGAAGGGAGCTCCTTAGTCTGTTGTTCCAGTCACCAGGTAAGGAGAAGGGAAAGGTGCCAGTACTCACAAGGATCCAAGCTGAGGAACTTGACTAGGACCTGCGGATCTATATGAAGTCAGAAGACAAAAGAGCCCAGTAAATTCTCAATACTGTGTTTCCCATGATATGCATGACGACTGAGGCTCCCCTCTAGTTCTTTCTCCTGGGTCCTAGGGAATGTTGAGTTATCAATGTCAGAGTAGCAGGGGGGAAGGTACCCAAACTTTGCCCAGAGTTGATGTAATAATACTGCTGATGAACTGAGAAGACCCCACATGCCAGACAAAATTGGATATAATGATACCATCTGCTGTCACTTGAGTAAAATCAAGGCACTCTAGTATGATGTAACATGAACCTCTCTCTAAAGGTTCAGTGGTCCCACTATGTTACTCTTAGCACACAGACTGACCTGAAGAACAGAAGCTTTGCGGGTTTCTAGAGTAGCACCCTCAAGGAAGCCTGCAGAGGCAGTCTTTAATAAAGCCAACGTGGAATCTGCCTGTTGAAGGTGTTCACGTCCTCTCTTTCTCCATTCACCAGGTGCCCAAATCACGTCTTTGCTGGCTCACACTCCTGTCTGCTGACCTTAACCACAGTCATCATGCCTCGTGGTCACAAGAGTAAGCTCCGTGCTCGTGAGAGACGTCACCAAAATAGAGCTGAGACCCAAGGTCTTAACAGTGCAGAAGCTGCTACAGGAGGGGAAGAGGCCACTTGCTCCTCCTCTTCTGTTCTGGGAGATGCTCCCTCGAGCTCCACTGGTGCTGGCCCTCTCCAGGCATCTCCGAGTGACCCAAGCACCAGCAGTGCTGCTGCAGGTGTGTCATACGAAAGACCTGCTGGAAAAGCCAAAGGCCATGATCCTAGAAGTAAATGTTCCTCCTGGGCCTCAACTTCCACTGGGAGCTCTGATCAAGTTGTTCTAATTGAGAAGGCGAGTAAGTTGATAGAATACCTGCTATATCAGTATATAATGAAGGAGCCTATTAAAAAGGCAGACATGCTGAGGTTAGTCCAAAAATCATGCAGAAAGAACTTCCCTGAGATCCTTAGGAAGGCCTCTGCGCACATGAATCTGCTGTATGGCCTACAGTTAAAAGAAGTCGAGGCCAATGGAAACTCCTACACCCTTGTCGACAGTCAAGGTGACACCAGCGATGAGACTCTGAGCAGAGGCTGGAGATTTCCTATAAGAGGCATTCTGATGCCTCTTCTAGGTGTCATCTTCTTGAATGGCAACTGTGCCTCTGAGAATCTGATCTGGGAATCCTTGAAAATTATGGGTATTTATGATGGAAAGAGTCACTTCATTTTTGGGGAGCCAAGGAAACTTATCACCCAAGATTTGGTGCAGGAAAAATACCTGGTGTACCAGCAAGTGGTCAACAGTGATCCTCCACGCTATGAGTTCCTTTGGGGTCCAAGAGCTCATGCCGAGACCAGCAAGATGAAAATCCTGGAGTTTTTGACCAAGCTCAATGATAATGACCCCACTGCCTTCCCCACCCATTATGAAGAGGCTTTGAAAGATGAGGAGGAGAGAGCTCAAGCCAAAGCCCAAGCTGAAACCAGGGCTGGATGTCCTTCCAAAGCCAGTGGTTGCCCTACAGCCAAATCTCGCCAGTACCCATACCCTGAGTGACATTGAGATGGAGTCTTCATTTCTTGGTTGGAAAAGCCAGTTAAGCAGTTTCCTAATATGCAAAATATCCTGTTTGCTTACCTTTGTGGGGTTGTTGCATTTTGAAAAGGTGTGATTTAGGAAAGAATGTTCCCTTAGATTCAGAATATAAGTTTATAAAGGACATGGATCACACATTTTATTACCATATGTCAGGTTAGGAGTAAGAGTTTTATTTTTGAAATACAAATTGGCAAACTGTCAAACACTTTTGTGATCCAGAACAAGATAACATGGTTTTCTAGTAGTAATATCTTTAGTTACATGAAAGAAGTTTAAATTAAAATAGTTAGGAGCCTTGGATAGATAGATATATAAGTGAATAGATACATAGATAAATGAAGAAAAATAGCCACTTCTTTAAAATATTTTTTTCAATTACAGTTGGTATAGTGTATTATGTTAGCTTCAGGTGTACAGCATTATTAGAAACTTATAAAAAATACAAAGTGTTCTCCCCCATAAGACTAGTACATCTGAACCATATATAGTTATTAGAATGTTACTTACTATATTAGCTATGCTGTACCCAGCTGGTCTGTTACATCCAAGGCAGGGACATAAACTACATGTCCCATCTGTAGATGGATGGATAAAGAAGATGTGGCACATATATGAAAATGGTCACTTCTTGTTTTCCTTACTATATTTAGTCTTTTGGTGTATAGATTGTAAAGTTTGTACCTGGATTTGCTTGTGTTTCCAAACATGTTAGACAATATAAATGATAGTGAATCAGACCTCTTGGTTCATGGCTTTTATTTGACACACGCAGTAATGGAGCATCAGCTCTTTGGAAGTCTTCGTGCTGGCACTGGGAGTGTTTAGGCAAAAGAGACCCTTCCTCTGCCCATGCAGTTCGATCGTCGGAGGAGCTGTCATTACCAAAGAGGGCGAGATTGTCTGTACTTCATAAGGAACAAGTGAAAAGTAAAGCGGGGCTGGAGATAGCATATGACCCAGCCTTCGTCGCTAAGCAGAATTCAGTGCCATTGGGAGGACAAGGGGTGACCCAGGGCCATATCCCGTCCCTCCCGTCACCCTGAGTGAGGGCCGAGGTGGAGTCTTCAGGTTGTGTTTAGAAATGCCTGTTGGCCAATATCCCTGATGTGCACGGATGCCTCACTGCCTCCCACTTTGAGGTAATTTTCAAGTGGTCATCTATTCAACAGAAGTCTATTTAGGTTCAGAACATAAGTGTATGTATGACAAGGATCTCAAACTGATTGTCTGTATCAGGTTTAGAAATGAGAGTTTTGTGTTCTGAAATTCACATTGAGAATCCTGAAATCATTTTTGTGATCCTGAAGAAGACAGCATGGCATTCCATTTGGGATATGTTTAATAATGTTAAAAGACCCAAATAAAAAATTGATCCAGTCAGAACAGAGAGAGGTAGGAAAACATAAAAGTTGGTGAAATCATTTTTGTGATCCTGAAGAAGACAGCATGGCATTCCATTTGGGATATGTTTAATAATGTTAAAAAATCCAAATAAAAAATTGATCCAGTCAGAACAGAGAGAGGTAGGAAAACACAAAAGTTGGTCAATCATGGCTTTACCTTACTCCATTCAGTCTGTCTTTTCTTAAATTTAAAAGATATTTACCTGTATATCCTTATATTATTCAGAAGTGTATGAGTTTAAGGGGAATGTAAATTGATGCAGCCACTATGGAAGACAGTACAGAGATGCCTCAAAAAATTAAAAATAAAACTACCAATAAGCATTATGCTAAGTGAATTAAGCCAGGCGGTGAAAGCCAAATACCATATGATCTCACCTTTAACAGGAACCTAAACAATAAAGCAAACAAGCAAAATATAACCAAAGACAATGAAATAGAGAACAGGCTGACAGTGACCAAAGGGGAGTGGGCAATGAATTTCAGGGGAAAAGGGGAAGGATTTACAGGAACAAGTATAAAGGACACATGGACAAAAACTAGGGAGGTGGAAATGGGAAGGAGGTGGGGAAGGATGGGTGGGTGGACTGGGATGGGAGTAAAAGAAAACTGTACTTGGACAACAATTAAAATTTTTAGAAAAGAATACAGTAAGTAAAGAGCAAAGTAACCCCCCCCCCAAAAAAAATACTATATTCTGCAGCAATTCCACTATTGGGTACTTAGGTAAATGAAATCCCTAATGTGAAGGAATATAGGTAACCCCATGTTCATTGCAACAGATTCACAGTAGCCAAGAGATGGAAAAAACCTCAATGACCATTAATGAACAAATATGTAAGGGAAATGTGATACTTGCACACACACCCACCTACACTCAGAAAAAGATATATCAATCAACCATAAAAAAGAACGAATTCCTGGTATTGGTGACAGACAGCATGTGCTTGGTGAAAGTAGTTTTCAAATGGTGTTTTTTCATTAGAAACTTTTTAAAGGTTTTTATTTTTATTTAGTTTTATTTTTTTAGAGAGGGGAATGCAGGGAGGAAGAGAGAGAGAAACATCAATGTATGGTTGCCTCTTACATGGCCCCCACTGGGGAACTGGCCTACAACCCAGGCATGTGTGCTGACTGGGAATTGAACCTGCAACCCTTTGGTTTGCAGCCCGCACTCAATCCACTGAGTTACACCAGCCAGGGTTCATTAGAAACTTTTTAAAAGACAGAGACAAATACTGTGTAGTATCGCTTATATGTGGAATCTTTAAAACACACACACTGATAAATTAACTCACAGATCTAAGAGATTGGTGCTTGCCAAGGGGAGATGGAAGGTGGGCAAAATTGGTGAAAGTGGCCAAAGGTACAAAGTTTCCATTATATAATAAATAGCCCCTGGTGATGCAATGTACAGGATAAAATGGCTTTAGGATAGGAATGCTTTGAGACTTGAAAGGAGTTTACACTAAAATAGGTGGGAGCAGTAAATAGATACATAGATATACAGATAAAGTAAAAATTGACAACTTTTAAAACATTTTTCAATTGCAGTTGACATAGAATATTATATTAGATTCAGTGTCCAACATAGTGATTAGACACTTACATAACTTACAAAGTGTTCACCCCATAAGTCAAGTACCCATCTGAACCATGTGTAGTTATTACAATGTTATTGACTATTATACCTATGCTGTAGCCAGCATTATGTTACTACCGAGTTATGCATGCAAAATACGCATTCATCCATAGACAAATTGTTAAAGAAGTGTGGTACATATATAAAATCAATCAGTTGTTTTTGCTTACCACCTTTAGTCGTTAGTTGTGTAAATTGAAAAGATTACCTGGACTTGCTCGTCTTTTTCAAGAACATTTGAGAATATAAAAATTATAGTGAATAAGACCTTTTGGTTCGTGGCTTTATTTTACACAGTCATTAATGGAACATGAGCTCTTCGGAACTCTCCATGCTTGCACTGAAGATGTTTAGCCAAAGAAGATCCTGCCCTTTCCCATGAAATTATAGACTGTAGGAGAAGCTATCATTACCAAAGAGGATGAGATACTCTCTACTTCATATGGAACAAGTGAAAAAGAGCAAAGAGGGGGAGGAAGATAGCGTATTACTTACTTTGCATTGCTAAACACAATTTTATCCCAATAGGATGTTTTCTATTTTCTAGAACAGTGCTTATATTCTGACATCCCTTAGATGTAAAAAAAAGTCCAGCTGAATGGATGATAACATCCAAGGTCAGTGATAATCATAGTAATCACTACCACTTTCTAATGTCTCAATCCAAGACAGGCACAGTGGCAGATACTTTCCATACATTACATATAGTCCAGTAGTCCCACAAGACAGAGCTCATCAGACTCACTCTACAGTGGAGAGCCTGGAGCTCATAGCGGTAGAGCTTGGTAATGTTCCAAAATTCCTGGGGCTTGTAAATAGCAAGGCTGGAACTAGACTTCCGGTCTAAATTACAATAAGCCTACACTGATCTTCTCCCACCTGAGGCACAACCTGTACTTCTTATTTCCATTTTCTTCTCAGTACTCCAAAATATGTCAGAAGTGATTAAAAGAATGGCCCAGTCCCAAAACTACTGGGTTGGAATATATAACCAGAGCAATAAGAATACCTTTATAATTGAGAGTTATAAATATATAAATGAAAGACAATGTTCTGTGATAGCATGATCATCTACATTTTCAACATTAGATAACCTCAAAAGATGAGGGGCTCTCAAAATTATCCTAGATAGTCTCTTCCCTGTAGAAAGTAAATCTGTCAGAACAGAAGTTACTTGAGAATACCCATCTGGCTGATAAAGAAAGGAATAGATCAATATATTTTTCCCCAGCAGCTTACCACCTGTCCAGGGACTCCTACCTAGTTCTAGAGTTTTCTCCTGGACAGGGAGCCATTCCCTGCAAATGTTCAGAGTAGTGACTGCTTAAGAGTTTGCAGAGATGTGGAATTTTCCAGGAAACGTTTAATCCAAGAGATAGGAACCAAGAAGAGGGCCCCATGTAGGGGCACAGCAACACCCCAGAATATAGAGGGTCACAGGGACACCAGTCCCTTCTGCCTCAAACATGGAGAGTCTGAAAAACAGCTGTCAGGCTGAACATACCCTCCCTTCTTATTCTGTCTTCTCAGGGGCATAAGAGCCTGGTCAGAGGGCAGAGTTCTTAGGTCAGTAATGGAAGGAGTATCAGGTTCTCATAGAAATGACAGCAATAAACCTTAATAAGGCTGACAAGGTACCCAGTCAGAACAATAAGATCCCATAAAGTCCCATCCTGGTTGTCATCGTGGTGAGGTTCAGAAGAGTCTTGGTTGCTTGTGGCTAACACTGACTTTCAATTCAAGTCCCTGGAAGGTACTTTGTCTGTGGGATATAAGCTCAGATCAGCAGAGAGTGCAGACCCAGGAAGGGTGCAGAGTCAAAGTAAAGACCTTGCATGATGAGAAATTAATGTCACAATTGACAGGGTTTTGAGGAATCCCTCCTCTGCTGTTACCCTTGGGATGCATGGGCAAAAGCAGGCAGGCTCAAGTCCCCCTTGGATTCTGCTTGGAATCTGTTGAAGAGATGAGAGCATTGGTTTACAAGCTGGGTCTTCAGCAGAGAGTGGAATCTCAGGTATGTCAGTGTCATGGCAAAATTCTGTATGAGGAACAAGGCAAGCAACTGCTTCGTAACAGGTATGTCTTTAGAATGTTCTGCTCTGGAGCTGCACATCAAAGGTCAAAGGTCGGGATTTTAGATAAGGGTTACTCCTCGTTTCCTAAAAGGGGATGGTCTCAAGGGCTTAATATCCTTGGACTTATAGGGGAGGCCCCATTCATCAGAGGAAAGATACCGGGTTTCTAACAAGATTCAATATGATGACACTGAGTAACAGTGAGTGAATCCCTCCCAGAAGAAGAGGGTCACATACAGCCCTATCTTTGTTGTCAGACCTGAGACCATGTGATCTAGACATGGTGACATGCGTCACACTCATTTTCTCCCAGAGGTCTCATAGAGATGAAGAACTTCATCAGAGTGAGCAGCCACAGGTCACCACAAGGGATTTTTCCATATGAATGTGCCAGGAAAGAAGGTGAAGATCCTGATGCCTGAAAAGACAACCCATCTCTTAAGAGTGAGAGCAGCAGAGATTCGTTCTATTTGTGTTAGCCTTGAGAGACCGTGGGCTGTTGTGACCAGATGAGGCAAACTTCACTTTTTCCTGGGGAGTCTTAGTGAATTGGGGGTTTTGCTAGGAAGGGAGAAGCCTCAAGTAAAGACAGGGAGCATCTCCAGGTTGTGTTAGGAGTCAGAATAAGGACAGGAAAGAGTGTGGGGATATCCACCCCATACCATTTGTGACCACACAGTATTTTCCCCTCTGTCAGTTCTAGGAAGTCCCAGGCAGAAATGTCAGCTGTGGGGGTGGGGGCCATCAAGTCCCACTAAGGAGTAACAGGAAACTGAGTGTTTTGGCCTCTGTGTAGTGGTCACATGTCAACAGGGAAGAATATTAGGCATGACAAAGGGGTCGGATTTAGGACTCGAGTTGGGTCCTTGTGTGAGACCATCCCTGATAGGGCCTGAACCTGCCTGCCACATCTTTCATTCTTGTGAAGCCATGGGAAGGTGTGGCCAAATAAGGTCAAACTTACGTTTTCTTGTTGGGTCATGGGGAGGAGTAAGCATTACTATGAGTAGATAGGTCTCAGGTCAAGAAGGAGGGGGCTGCCTGCCACATCTTTCATTCTTGTGAAGCCATGGGAAGGTGTGGCCAAATAAGGTCAAACTTACGTTTTCTTGTTGGGTCATGGGGAGGAATAAGCCTTACTATGAGTAGATAGGTCTCAGGTCAAGAAGGAGGAGTAAGCCTTACTATGAGTAGATAGGTCCCCAGTCCCTGGCAGGACTCAAATTTCAGAACCTGAGTGAGAACAGAGAGGGACCACAGTATCAGCCCTTGTTTTCAACCGTGACAGTCACAAGTGGGGCTCCCAGTTCCTGAGGTTCACTCAATCTACCTTCCTCCAATGGGTTGTTGGGGGGCAGGATGACCAAAAGCAAGAGCCCTGTGCCCTTGCCCTCAGAGAAACCTGTAGAGGTGGCCTCTTAAAAGCCAAGGTAGTATCTCCCTGCTAAAGATGCTCACATCTTCTCATCTTCTCACCTCCAGTTTCCCATATCACTTATTCTCCTATGCACACTCTTGTCTGCTGTCCATGACCACAGTCCTGCCTTGGAGTCAGAATAGTAAGCTATTAAAATTACTGTCAGCATGCAGGACCTTCCTGCTGATCTGCTTTCAAAACATAATGTGAGAAAAAAAATTGTGTTTTAAGCCTCTAATATTTGGGAGGAGGAGATGCTAACCTGTCAGATACAACAGATGTAAAATAAGTAATGAAAATGATATGTTTATAATCAAAAGGGGGCACAGGTTGACCTTGAAGTTAATGACAGAAGGAATGATCATTGTTTGGTGGTTAAAGATTAACAAACCAAACAAGCAAGCAAAATATAACCAAAGACGTTGAAATAGAAAACAGTCTGAGAGTTACCAGAGGGGAGAGGGGAGAGAATTTCAGGAGAAAAGGGGAAGGGGTCACAGGAACAAATATAAAGGACACATGGACAAAAACTTAGGGGGTTGTGGAAATCGGAGGGAGGAGGGGAGCACTAGGGGGGTGGACTGGGATGGGAGTAAAAGACAGAAAACTGTACTTGAACAACAACTAAAATAAAAAATTTTAAAGAAAGAAAGAAATTACTTCAGCTGAAAAAAAAAAAAGATTACTTTCCTGCAGAAATAATATGATTTAACACAGCCAGGTGGCAGTGTTGCTTCTTGGAAGATAGTCATCAGAATTTTGTAGTTTGGAGCTGAAATAAGGGCTTGACCTTTGGCATTTATTTTATTATTCTTTTGAATTCAATAGACTTATGCTTTATTTCTCCCCAGTCATGACACTGGAACAGCAACATGAGCCATCCATATATGTTTTTTAATGTATCTTTATTTTTTAAAACACACCTCTGATTGCCTGGGTGAAACATATTTGCCTGAAAGAAAGACTGTATGAGGAAGAATTAAAATACAATTCCTGACTGTCATTCCTATGTAAAGACTCCTTCATCAGGGATGCAATTGTAGTGCCATTGCAGCAGATTATATGAAAGCTGATTTGAAATGTACAGCAAAAGAATATATTAAAGCAGTTTAGTCGAATCCATGTGACTGCAGGGTAATTAGTGAAATCCAGATTAATCAGAAACTTGCTAGGCAGCAGGGTGATTTGACTAACAGCCTGGGAAGGTACAAAATAACTGAGTAACGAAGTGGATCTGACTATAATGCACAAGATTACTTTTGAAATTGTACAGAAATTCATTATTTAGACAGATGCTGTATCTTATGGACAAGAGATCTTTAAAACTAGAACTATTGTATCTTCCCCATCTGGTAGTGCCTCATGCTCCCATGGACCAAGGATTGAAGGGAAGCATTAGAGAAGGGAATATTTTATTCTTTTAAGGTCCAATCTGATATGTCATCAAAGGTGACAGATGTGTTCTGTGTTAATCTAGAGCTTTATCACACATCACCTTATCTGACCCTCATAAAAAATAAACCCTGTTTATTTTTTAGGAATAAAACAGGAAGAACAGTTATCATTTCCATTTTTTCATTAGTGATGAATTTGAAGCTGCTAACTGTAAAATGTTAGGTTTGAATGTAGTTACTAACAGCACATAAAGACAAGTTTTCTTTCATTACCAATACCTTTGCTAGTTGCCAAGTATCCACACCCAGGCTGAAGCTGAAAAACCTCTCTTTAATTTTACTTAAGCAGAGTGCAAAACTCCATGCACATATTATTGGACTAATCATCAGCTTTACAGATAACATAAGCACATTTTGTTCCAGATAAAGTTCTCAGAGATAAATAAGTGCAAACAGCATCCACTGCTTATTAAAAATGAGAAGTTTCACTCTAACAGGAAGAGTTAGTCTTAGGCAGGAGGGAAATGGGTGTCTGTCTATGTGGCAAGATTTAGGAGGCATCTGAACGGCCCCTTGCTCTACCCTGATACAAATCCAAATGGATCTCTATCCCTGCTATTGCCACTCTCCCAGATGAGAGAGAATACCAGGGCCAGAGGTAAGTGGTACTGTTCTCAGTGCTCACCATGGGCATGCTAGACTAGATGGATGGGTGGGATATTTGGCAAAAGGAGAGGCAAAGACACAAAAAGCTAATTTCTAGGCTTTGAGACTTGAAACATAAACAGAGGCTAGGTCAAATTTCCTGTGAGGAACTAACAAGCAGAAGCAAATCAACAACAATAATGATAATTAAATTATTGCTTAGGAATTCTGGTAATATAAGGGTAAGAAATAAGACAAAAATGTTCTGCCCTCAAGGAATTTACAGTTTACCTTGAGAGATAATACTTGTGCAAATGAAACCACACCTAATTGTCCAAAGCAGTACAATACAAGTGTGAAATCACTGAGCCCAGTAATACAAGAGAATGTTTTTTGCCTTTTCTCATAAATGTTTATTTTGTGATTTGGGAGCACATGGGAATTTATCTGGGGTTAGAATTTAATGTTTCAGAAGAGAATAGATAGATAAAAGTTGAAAGATGCTATTTTTTCCTAAAAGCCAAAACAAAGATATAAAGATAATCTGACTCCCCTCTCATTTTTCCAGTTCTAACTTTAAACCCCATAATTAAATCAGCAAGAGCTGATTGAATACCAGTCATGGGTGGAAAAATGCTCTATATTTGTGTAGCTCTTAAGAAATTAAAAAACATACATTTTATATTTTTCATGAATTCTTGTAATTTCTTTGCAAGAGTAATTGGGGCAGAGATTACTCTGCAGTTTATGGTTGAGACCCCTGAATACACTGTCAAAGTCAAAGATTGACTTGACCACACTGATGCTCAGTGGATAGTTCTACCATCAAAGGCCCTTGCCCCAGTAGGAGTGGAGACATAAGTCACACATGTGAGAAAAACATAAAGCTATAGGAAGACAGTAAAATTAAAAACCACTTGACTGTGAATCAGAAGATTTTGATTTGTGAGCCGATGTCGCTGTTTACAACAAATGAACCCAGAGAAGTTACTCAACTTCTTAGAATCCTATTTTTTCATCCATAAAACTAGGCAGTGGATCACTTGAAGCAGTTGCTCAGAGGTTCAAATAAAATGTTATATTAGGTAGGCTTTAGAAATAATAAAGTTCTACATGAATGTGTGGCATTAAAGGGGGGAAAGAATGAAAAAGTATGAAGAGAAATGCTAAATGAATGGTAGAATAACAATAGTAAAACACATTGATTACTTACTATTTGTAAAAGCTGTGATAAGTGATATGTATATGTCACTTCACATACGTATATACATTTTAGAAATTTTATATATTTTATATGTAAATATGTGAATGCATATTTTATATATAATTTTATATATAAAGTCTATATAGAGAGACTTTTGCATTTTATATATAAAATATATTATTATGTAATACATAAATAAATAAAATTTTAGTTAACCTTCACAGGAACCTTTGGAGTAGGCAGTATTATTCCATTTTATAAATGGGGAAAACTGAGGCTTAAAGAACTTCAATTAGTTGTCCAAGTTTACCTACTGGTAAGTTGCAGGGCCTGTATTCAAACTAAGACATTTTTACTTGCAAATATCTATGCTTTCTCATGCACCTTTGCCTCCCTTTAAAACATACTATAATTATCATAGTATTTGGGGGTAACTAGAAGCAGCCATGGGTAATCAGAAGCCCACATTCCAATCCCAGTTCTCTCATGAAACCACTTACCTAGGAAACTTATTTTATTTAGTCACTTAGATGCTCTGTTTTCAGGTCAGTAAATTGAGAAGATTGATCTTGGTAATTTCTAGAGTCTCTTGTGGCTCTTGAGTGACCAACTTCTCTCACTTTCCCTGAGATTGTCAGAGTTTTAGCATGGAAAGTCCCATGTCCCGGGAAATCCCTCAATCCTGGTGTTTCTGTTAACATTCTATGACTCCATGATAAGGGAAAGCTTTGCAAAAGAGGTCAAATTTTAGCTAAATCCTGAATTATTTAATAGGCAGAAAATTAAGAATTCCCATAAAAATAGATGTAAGACCAGCAACATACAGAAGTGCTAATTAGTAAGACACATAGACAAAAGATGTAAGAGATGACATGGGAAACAACATAGCAGTGTCATGTTATGGGGAATTAAACATCAGAATTTAGACTCCACGTGCATCTCAATGATGAGTCTTTTTTTAAAGATTTTATTTATTTATTTTTAGAAAGAGGGGAAAGGAAGGAGAAAGAAAGGGAGAGAACCTTCAATGTGGGGTTGCCTCTTGTGTGCCACCTACTTGGGACCTGGCCCACAACCTATACATGTGCCCTGACTGGGAATCGAACCTCCCTGCAACCCTTTGGTTAGCATGTTGGCACTCAGTCCACTGAGCCATACCAGCCAGGGCTCTATGATGAGTCTTTATAGATCTAAGGATTCTTTGTAAGAACAGTAATGATAACAGTGAATACTTGTTGGGTGCTTACTGTATACCAGACACTATGCTAAGCATGTAACATGTATTATCATATTTCATTCTTCCCATAAATCTACATCAGTGCAATTGTTAATTCCATTTTAATGATAAAAAGGTAAGGATTATAGAACTTAAGGGAACTACTGAAGGTTACATAGCTGTTATGTAGCAGGGCTGGGATTTGAACTCTCCATTTCAGGTCAAGCCCTTAACATTTATGTTCCACTTTCATCCAA
Source organism: Carollia perspicillata (assembly GCA_004027735.1). Classification (NCBI taxonomy): domain Eukaryota; kingdom Metazoa; phylum Chordata; class Mammalia; order Chiroptera; family Phyllostomidae; genus Carollia; species Carollia perspicillata. Next base: position 21,713 of record PVKM010009943.1, on the reverse strand, counting down.
TTCCTGCATGTTTCTATTATGTTTCCTCAAATAACACCTCACTTATTCTTCAACATATTTATTTCTAAATGGGTGAATTAATTTATACTAGCTTTTATCATTCTTTGATCCAGTCACAGTGCTATGGCAATTGATGACAACATGAATTAGAGTTTTGAGTTAATATGGAAATTGGCAATCTCATGCAGGTGGATAAACCCCTCACTGCCTTGTGAAAGGGTTGCCACCTGCCACTGCCTGCATGAGATGTGCCTACAACGACAGTGCCATTATGCTTTCTCTAATTCTCCCAACTTCTCTATGAAAGCCAGAGAAAAAAATGACTTGCTGTGTTTAACAGTTGTGTAAGCATTTAGAATTTAACTTTATATTTCTCTATTTTTGGCCCAAGAAATAAAGGATTGAGAGACCAATGTATCTCCTTCTGACTGTTGATGATAACTCACAAACTGTGGAAAACAGTCAAGCTTAGGAAATGCAATAAAGTTATAAAACAGGGAAGAGTCAAAGTAAATATAATTTAATTTAAACATTTGTCTTCCTGGAACAGGGACCATGTAGTCTGTTACAGATACCTCTGTTGCAGTACCATTTCAAAGAAGAAAATGTAGAAAGGGAATCCTTTAGGAAAATACATTTACTTTCACAATAGTAGGGTAATGTGTGAAGAGAGAAAAATTACAAATAAATGTGATAACCATAATGAGGCTTAACAAATTATCATTTCTTACAATAAATGGACTGATATCTTTCCTATAATGATATTAGTGTAGTGAAGTTAGATATTTAAAAGTAAGCTATACTTTATATTGCATAACCCTTTTAGAAGTTAATATATATTTATTCTTGATTTTTCTCTCTATTAACCACTCAATTGTAGAGGGATGATAGTGTAAAGTAATTGATGGTTTGAAGTCTTTCTATTCTACATTAAGTATATCTGATAGTAAAAGAAGGGAAAAATAACTACACATTAGAGCAATTTGCAAAAATAAAATCTATGCCTTTATGATAAGCAGCATTATAGAACTACTTTGTAAATAAAATACGTGTTTCAGTGACTGAATTCTATTCTACCAGTTGCATTAAATTCACATAGAAATATTGAAGTGGTGGAATTAATTTTAGCCCCTTCTGCTGAAGATGGTTATAATTAAAGTATAATTTATCTTTGAGATCTGGCTCTGCCTTCTTACTCAGAAGTTCAGATTTCTCTTGCAAGTATTAACTTTAAAAAAACCAGCTTCTAGTCTCCAGCTACCACAGCCCATCCACCCATCCATCCACCTGCAGCATGAGAGGCCTGTGCTTCTACAGGTTTACATCACGTGGATCACCAGTTACCACGAAATCAAGTCCCACCAGAGCAAGATGTCCTGCATCCTGGATGGGAAGCACATCAAGTACCAGTTAGTGTATGCCTCCCAGGACAACACCTGTGGGATTAGATGAGTATCTTGATGGGCAACCCCAAGTCCATCCTATCCCAGATTGTCAATGGGGACCAGTACTGTGGGGACTATTAGTTCTTCGCAGAGGCCATGGAGTTCCTACAGGAGTTCCTGAAAATGGCCTGAGCCAAGCCCAAGCCAGCCCACCGAACTTTATCAGCACATTCCCCAGCCATGACCAGCCATGAAGGACCCTGTTATTCCTAACCTTTTGACCTTGGAGACCCCCGTCCAAACCCAAGCCTTCTCCTCCTCCCTCTAACTATAGCCACCCTCTCTTCCATTCAGAGGTGACATTCCTTACTTGGTAAGTAATCTTAGAAATTGTCTTAAGCAACAGCCCAAGTGCTGGCTGTCTTTAGCTGGTCCCTGGGGCTCCTACCCTGCCTGACACTGGCTAACAGGCACTTTTGTTGGTTTCATTAGCCAGGGCTCTACCAAATGCCCCACAATCCCTAACCTAGAAACACCCTAGAGACAATTAAACATACCATTCCATTGTTAAAAAGCTGGTTTCTATCACAAAAATATGTTAGGTAAAACCAAGTGTCTCATCTGTGAACTTCAGGGTGTATATTCTTTGGAATTTCTCTGAGATTTATGGTCCCTAAGTTTCACTGACACTATCTACATCTCTCTGTCCAGCACCTCCCATGACTTCTAGCTAGTCTGACCTTAGCTCCTGTTAGGATCGCTATACAAGATTTAACTTTTGCATTTCAGCATGAGCTCCTCACCTTTAGTATATACCTGGTTCCACTTTCTGAGGTCTCCTACCACATGGCCCCCATATCTTCCCTCACCAGCTCTTGTCCCATAGCTTCTACTTAATCTCAGTTACTTTTATCAGCATTTTATTCTGGAGTTTATGGGTTATATTTGTTTCCTGGTTTTTCCAGAAATGTTTCTGTTCCAAGGGAACATAATAATTGGTGGCAGTGATTAAGAAATATTATTAGGCCCTGGCTGGTGTGGCTCAGTGGATTGAGCGCTGGCCTGTGAACCAAAAGGTCCCTGGTTCAATTCCCAGTCAGGGCATATGCCTGGGTTGTGGGCCAGGTCCCCAGTATGGGGCACGTAAGAGGCAACCACACACTGAAGTTTCTCTCCCTCTCTTTCTCCTTCCTTTCCCCTCTCTCTAAAAATAAAAAAATAAAATCTTTTAAAAAGATATTATTATTAAATTGCATGAGTATTAAATGATGCCTTCAGTGTTTCCCAGAACATTCTTGTTATTTTCAGTAATAATCAAAATTGATAAATTTATAAATGATGTGTGTAGAATACTAAATTCAAATCACCTCCAAAATAATTACTGGTATTCTAGTATGTACTCTTTTCATTTCCATGTTCCCATATTCTACAGAATCTTCAAGACACCTACCAACATCTACTTTTTATGAAAAAAAGCCATACCTGATGTGTACAGTTCTCACATATGAAGATCTGGCTCCAATACCCACTGGTTTTATAGTTTTCACAGAGTTAGCAATTATTGAATAATTAATCATAATTAAATAAAAATCATTAATAAATAACACCTTGTACTTTAGCTAGACTACATAGTGTATTGTGTTTTTCTCTAATCGCTTCATATATCTCATCCATGTAGGAGGATGGGGTGAGATAGGTAAGATTAATATATCATCTGAGAATTTAGATATTAAAAAATTTAGATGTCATGCCTCGCCATGCATCATTTAAGCATATTTTAAGAATTATTGATAAAACATGAAAATATTTTATTTCTCTGACTGAGCATTTAAAGAACTAGGAGCCACTTCCAGGCTGAGATCTAATCTAGGGACCACTGAGACAAGTGCCATCACCAAATTGTACAATCATTTATCTTCTTCATGGAGTTTTGTTGCTCATGTCTCCCAGGCAGCAGCTCTTATAATAGAGGGAGTGTCTCAGAAAATGAATGAAGTGGAACCTTTTCCTTCATTATAGCATTCTGTGTTTTTACTCTTCATGTTACTTCCTGTCTTAAGATTCTATACCTCAGTGCTCACTGTTGTCACTCACATATTCACCATATGCTTGTCCATATTGAATACAGTCTATTGATTATTAGGATTTGTTGGACTTTTCCCTTTCCTTTTTCTAATTCCTAGTGGTCTTTTTTTCCTTTAGTGCTTTTTGCCCATCTTTATTTTCACAATGTTTATTTTGAACTTATAATTTATTGGATTTCTCTTTTCACATGTCAATCAAAATATTTTTTCTTCAGGCATCACAGAATTCTTAACACAAAGTTTAGCTATTATTATAATACTTCTTAAATCTTATGAACCTCTGAATAAATAAACAATCATTCCAAACCCATATAAATAGTTTGAGTAAGTTAATATACAGAATTATATTGGATTTAACCACCAGCTCTCAGTCCCATGTTAGTGGAAACATTTATAAATTAGGGGTCTGTTTTGTGTGATCGTTATATGATCAGTGAGCATTAGCTGGAGTGTGTCCATGAATAGTAGCCCCAGCAACACCTTAAAGAAAAATTCCATAGTGCTTTACATAGATGTGCTAAGGTGGTTCTTTTGAAATACTAATGTTTTCTGCATTTTTCTTCTTTCCTCATTTCAAACAGTTGGTCAGGTTTTATAATTTGCTTCATGGGATTTTATAGAACATATGGAGATAGGATTGCTAAAGTCATTGGTTCTCTCTGCCGTTTGTGAAACTTCAGCCCATTAAATGATAATTCTGCATGTCCCACAACTGACATGATGGAGGAGAGAGAGAGAGAGAGAGAGAGAGAGAGAGAGAGAGAGAGAGAGAGAGAGAGAGAGAGAGAGAGATGGCCTTTGAAAAGGGGAAAGAAAGAGAAAGATTGATATTGGGCTAGGGCGGTCTTTGTAAGATTAAGGACCTACACATAACTCAGAAGAAGCCCTCCAGGGATATGAAAGGCTTTAGAACAATGGCTTATAATGGGCTCAAGGAGTCTGGATCTCATGCTGAGGGGGTTCTCACCGAGTCTCAAACATGACTGAAAAACAGTACAACTGCTAGACCTGAAGAGACTATGAAGAAGCCTTAATAACAGCTAAAACTGCCATTGTCCAGCAGCCTGATAGGATGGAGCTTGGATTTGGTTTCAAGTTTAATGTCATTTAAATAAGAAAACAAATGATTTTTACACATCTGAGTTTGTTGGAAAAGGCTCCTACCTACTATGCATGGAAGCTAATGTGAAACTGCTAAGAATACTCACGTAGCATATATCTGCATCCTCGATGGATTATAATCTTCAGCTTCCAAAAGTGGCTTCTGAGACAACTTGTGCTCATCAGATATTTGGAAAGTAATTGGAGTGCAGAATCACTGTATTTTTGTAAGTTTTTCAAAGTTTCACAATTGTCACACTCACATCTAGGATCAGCACATCATTTTGCTGCAATTTTCCAGGGATTTGGCATGAACATAGATGAGGATAGACTTGAGCTACATGTTTTCCAACCTGCTGAATATTCCTGTTTCAAACATGGGAAAGAAGTAACACAGACAGGCATTAAGACCAGAAGTAGCTCAGAGGTCAGCATTAGACCCAGGATTTGAGGCCAACACTGGGAGAAAGATAGTCTGAACAATGATTAGGGTTGAATATCTCACTGGCTTTGTGGTTTTAGCACTTGTGGTCAGTTTTGATTTTATTTAAAAAATAAACAACAGAATATTTCTTGAACAACTAAATTTTAGATTGAGACTCATACCTGCTACATAGGTAAGATTGTCCTCTAAGCACAAAGATTTGGAAAGGCAATTTAAAGAGACACATATTCCAGGACAAAAAAAAAACATTGCATGTATTATATTAACATTTTTCTAAATGTTCAGTTTGGAGAAAATATGATTGGCAACAACAATTTAGATAAAGGAGAAGAAAGAAAAAGCAAATGCTGGCATCATCAATGCAATATTGTCTGGGAAAACAAAAGCCTAGTCATACCAACATGATGTCCCTAGTAGTGAGGAGATAAACCCTTGGTGACATAAACATTTCCAACATATTTATTCTTCTTGTCTAATTCCATACTCAGCATTTGGCAATTTGATATTCTGGCATCTAGCATGGCATGTCTACTGGGTGTGCCAAGCTGGCTCCAGTACATGATCTGCTTGACAATTTTGTTTCTAATTATAAATTAGCTTTCCAATTTTATGTGATAGCACTGTGAGCTTTGAGTACATCCTGAACACAACTGGCTCTTAGGCACTGTGGTGATCTAAATATTAGTATAAATGCTTTGACTTTCTCCTCAATGGGAGAGGGGACCTACATATCATCCAGTTGAAACTCCAGACTTTTGTCACTGCTTTGACAAATAGGACATAGTAGAAGTGGCTTTAGTGGTTAAAGAAAGGCTTCTGCCTATTTCTCCTGGGACACTCATCTTTGGATCTCTGAACACCAAATAAGAAGCCTGGCTATCCTGAGGTCACCAGGTTGGAGAAAACATGGAGAGGGCTTATTACTGTATGGAAAAAGGGAAATGCCACTTACTACTCCAAACCTCACCCTTGATCCTACTTCAGCCACCAATTGACTGTAACTGTATAAGAGACCCTGAGACAGAACCACACAACTTCACTCTTCCTCAGTTCCCATTGCACAGGAATTATGAGAGATAATAAATGACTATTGTTAATTGAAGGCAATAAGTTCTTGGGTGATATTTTTAAGGCAGGAATAGATAACTAGAAGAGACACTAAGAAGCAAGGATTTCTGAGCTTGTGATGAAGAGGGCCAGGGGCTGACAATGATGAAGCTGCTGAATGAGTTCTCTTAGATGTTCACTAGGGCAGGACAACCCATGTCACTGCTTTGTGACACTGTATGTGGGGGCAGGGTTGGAGAGGGAACAATGGCACTTGCTCCACTCTCTGCAGGATTTCAGTCACTTCCCCTGCTTCCCACAAGCAAACTGGGCCCTTCTGGTGCTGATTCCTGGTGGGTGGGTTTGTGTACATTCTAGGACCCTGTGGGTCTCTCCAATGAACTCTCCTGTGAGGCTAGGAGTTTCTCCCTCTACCACCTCAACCCCTACAAGTATTTTCAATCAGTGGTTTGAGGCTTTATTTCCCCATGCTGGAACCCCGGGCTGTGAGGTCTTGCTCCCCAGCTATTCCTCCCAGTTTATCTGCGCATGAATGTGGGACTGCAGGCTCCACCAGCCGCTGCCTTGCTGGCCCTCCAGCTGCCACCTTGCTGTGAGTCCTCTCTGCCCAGCTTGTCTGAGACCCTCCTACCAGTCTGGTTGAATGTGTCTTCTTTAACTCCTTGGTTGTCGGACTTCCATACAGTTCGATTTTCTGTCAGTTCAGGTTGGGTTTTGTTTTTAAATTTTTGTTGTCCTTTTGGTTGTTTGAGGAGGCACAGTGTGTCTACCTATGCCTCCATATTGGCTGGAAGCTCCCATTTTCTTTTAAAACTTGATTCCAGCTACAATTGCCTTATTGAATGTGAAACTATCTTAGACAGCTTTTTATCCTGCCTCCAACTAATTTGATGTTGGCCACCTTCAGTAACAACATAATTAATACTACCTGATCAATGAAAGGTCTCAACAAAGCAAAACTATGCAATTTGAAAACAATGTCCCCAGAATCCTAAACTTGATCAAAACTGGCAGAGGAAATCATATCACCAGAAGTCACATATTGAATATTATTACCTAACATTTATCAGGCAATGGAGCACTTGTGTGCAAAACAGTGCTCCAAAAGCTTGCTTTGCATTTACACATGAGATCCTTACAGCTCTGTAAGGTAGATTCCATTGTTATCCTCATTTGGAAGATGAGGAAACTGAGCCATGGAGAGGTGAGGTTATCCTACTTTCCCAGGGTCACCCTCAAGTAAGAGGCTAAAGTAGAAATGAAGCCCAAGTTGTCTGAGTCTAAAGCCTATTTTGTTACCTGTTGCACTTTACTGTATCTGAATATACTGCCAGCTAAAAAAATGAAATTATTGATGGTTGTTTCTACATAGGTAACATGATAAAGGATAAAGAGCACAAGTTTTGAAGTCTAGGTTTCTATAAGATCTCAGTCTCTTACTGGCTGTGTGACCTCTTTCTCTGAACCTTCCTTTTTTTTTAAGTCTATACAATGGAGATAATAATACCCACTTTTAGGGTTAAATTTGATAAAATTTGTTAACAACCTTGTACAGAACCAGCACTGATAGCTATTGTTGTTTAAGCATCTAACTTTGGAAGGCAGTCAAATTACCCGCTGATAAGGTAAACCACAAGATGGAGTTATAAACCAAAGGAAAGTACAACTAATGCAAGCTTCAGCTGAGATGAGATTTGCCATAAGAATCATTCACCAGATATGACAGAGTGGAGTCATATCAACCACATATGAGACTTTTGGGAAATCAGCTTGCCAAAACAGGAAAAAAAACAATTTCAGTGTGTAGAAAATTCTAGCTCTCTTAAGGCTGGGAGTTAGTATGAGGTAGGATAGGTGAATCTTTCTTCTCAGTCTATTTCCAGCAGCTCTGACAGTTTGGGGCATCTTGCCTCAGTGGGTATGATTTTAATAACAGTCCCCTTTTCCCCAAACCATGAGCCTGAAGCATGACAAAGCTGTTTAGTCTGGTTCTCACCTAAGAAAGAGCAATCTATTATAATATTGCAGGACAAATTGGTGTTGGATTCTGTATAGTTACAGGCAACACCATGCTGATATCCAATGAGATGTGTTCCCTTGGGAATTTTTAAGGGTAACATTTACTATAGTTGATGTTCCTTGACCAGACTTATGATGTGAGGCCACCATATTCTCAATGTGGTTTATTTGTTGCTTTTGCTCATTTGGGCTCTTACCTTTCTTGAAACAGCAAAGAAACTTCAGTCCTGAACCACTTGGACCATGTATAAAAAAGCACAGTGACATTCAAACTTCTGCATGATAATGTATATTAATAAAATGAACCTGTTTTAAAATTGTTAGCTCATATTTTTTCTTACCTATAAATGTTTCAAAAGGAATTCTCTTTACACAGTGCTACAAATTCTCCAGCTAATGGTATAAATTTTATATGGGAACAAATTGCTCTGGCTTTCCATTCAGACAGTGTATGGTTGACCATATTCCTCACTACCCTAGTGTTTATTACTACAAGTAATCTTATCTGAAGGGGAAAAGGAGGAATTCATATTTTCATCATTAAGTTTGCTGATGCCTGAGGTTTAGAACCATTCCAAAACACTGTTTGTCAGCTCTCTTTGAAGTGAACAAAATATTTTCAAATACTGCAGATTTTTTTCTGAGAAGTGTACAAAAACATGTAGATTCCCTTATATACTTAATATTGATATACTTGGTGCCTAATCTTATTAAATTGTCAGGCAAATCATGGACCAAGCAATAAGAGTTTATTATACTTTAGATTTCAGTATTTAACCCACAGCTTGTTTTTGTGAGTTATGTCATTATATAATGAAAGATCTTTGATTTTAAGCAGTAGAAATGATCTCATTTTGCTGAAATTAAATAGATCTTATGTGGAAAACTATCAGGGGCATATAGGGTCTAGATTTTGGAATGGGGTCAGAACCAAGGCTGTCTTTCAAGCTGAGAAACAAGAATCAGCATTTGGGACAGTCAAAATATTCCTCCCACCTCCCACCCCAGGGAGGAATGAAGTTCCAAGTATTGCTTTCTTTTTTGAGTATTTTATTTTAATTTTTTTAAAATTTTATTGTAATTGTTGTTCAAGTACAGTTTTCCATCTTTTACTCCTATCCCAGTCCACCCCTCCACAGTGCTCCCCACCTCCCTCCCATTTCCACCCCCCTTAGTTTTTGTCCATGTATCCTTAATACTTGTTCCTGTGATCCATTCCCCTTTTCCCCTGAAATTCCCTCCCCTCTCCCCTCTGGTTACTGTCAGCCTGTTTTCTATTTCAATGTCTTTGGTTATATCCAAGCATTGTTAATTTGCATTTCCCTCCACAAGATTTACACTGGTTTGGATTTGGTCACATGCCACCACTTAGTTGGGGGAAGGGCAAGAGCCATTTTTCACAGCCCACCAGACTGCATTCAATGAGGAAAAATTAATTTCTCAAAAAACTGTTAGGGCGAGGAAATTGATGCTGGTCTGCCAAACTCAACCATAATTTTTTTCCAGAAGAAATTTTATTAAATTGTCATTTACTTAATCCCTCCTCCCCTCTCCCACATCAGTGCTCTAACAAGCTAAAGGTTTTTCTATTCTCTGTTGATTAGTTTAACTCTTACTTGATGTAAATCCCCATACTTGGAGAAAAGAAAATGAAATAATGCAGACATGGCAGGGGGAGAGTCTCTCTTAGGCACCAGAGGCTCAATGGGGAGCTGAGGGTAGGACAGGGTCCCCTGGAGCAGGGGGAAACTGCCCCACATTGCCAATGTGTCTACTTGCACTTGAAGGACATCCGAGGAACCTCAACACAACTAGAAAGACTGGGACCAGTGAGGGTGCAGTCCCTATCCAAGGGAAGAAAGATGCCCCACCCCGACTCCTTTCAGCTGCTGCATGCCCTTAGAGCTCTGAAAGGATTTGAGAAGAAATCTTGCTTTGATGCCAGACACTTCAGTTCCTCCCTGTATGCCACTGGTGCAATTCAAGCTGCTACCCCAGTGCTGGAGCTCAGAGGGAGTGAATCTGATAGCTAGAACTGTGATGAACAAGAGTAGAGAACCCATACTCTTGCCTTTGTCCCAACTTAGAAAAAAAGATTTAGAAAAAAAACAGGATGGCAGCAATGTAGGTGAGAACCGAACCCACTCACTTGCTGATGAACCAAACTGGGACACCTAACTGATTTTCTGAAGAACAGAGTGAACAGCCAACAGAATCCCAGCTGATATGAAGTTTGGAAGCCAAAGAGTGCAGATGACACTTAAAAATGGGCAGTAAGGAGATTTTGTAGGCCCATGGGAAGGTCCCTGGGCTGTGTGCTGGAGACCACAGCTGCAGGGAGCATTAGAAGAGAGCCGGGTCAGTGATTGCAAGTTAGTGGCTCCAACCCTCCCAGAGCAGGGAAGTCCCAAACCGGCACCAGGAGAGACCTGGAGGCTTAAAGTCCCTGTGGAGATAAAAAGGCAGTAAGTGACAAAAAAAAAAAAAACTGGCTGGGACATTACCAGAGAAATTGAGGAGCTGCGTGACACCTGGAGCTGAGTGCAAAGAGGGGCTGCAACTGACCATGACCCAGATAGACTCTTGACTGGTCAGAGAGTTGGAATGTGTGGAAAGCCAGGCACTTGTTAAGAGCAGCACGTGGCAGTAAGGGGACTTTTCTCAAAAGATGATCTCAGCTGCTGTGCAGGGACCTCTTGTGTAGAGGGATCTCATGGGCACATAATAGCCAGGTCAGGGAAGAGGGAGGAGTGGAGGTGCCATTTGCTCCCACTCAGGGTGCCTCATGGATTGATCAAAGGGGAGCAGCAAGGGCTCAGAGTGGCAGCGGCCCCCAGAAAGGCTTCATTCAATAGCAAAACTGAGCCACCCTGCAGGGACCTTGTGCTGGCATAGCAGCCAGGCCAACAAAGAGGGGAGGGCGTGATTTGCTCCAACTCAGTGCACCTCATAGACCAAACAAAGGATTGCAAAAGGAGGTGGATTATCTGGTGCAGCCAGGCACCAATGCGCAGAGTGGACAGTGCAGGCTGCACAGTGCTCTGAGGGCATAGACTGGAAACTGGGCATCTGTGAATATTGGAGTTCAGACTGAGTCCCCATCCTTGCAGAACCACAAGAAGGGAAAAAATGGAGCCCAGCCCTCCTCTGCCTGCAGGATCGGAGTAGACCTGCAAAACTGGTTTGGCTGGTTTAAAAAATCAGCAGGAAGAATTTTTTTCCCCCCAAGAGTAAGACAGTAAGACCTGGAGCTGTGAAAAAACCTGAGACTGATCCAGAAAGAAGTCAGCAGGCTAACACCAACAGCTGAGACAAATTTCACTTTGCTCACCTTTAGAACTTGCATTTTTTTAAATATCTCATCTTTCTGTTTATTTAGTTTTTGTTTTGTTTGTTTTCATTGTTTGATTTATTTTTTTACTCTCCCTTTCATATTGCATTTTAATTTTTCTCCTTTCAGTTCACTCATATTCAAAATAACACACTACCCTTGGTCTTTTACTTTTTATTATTTTTATTCACATTATATATTTCTTATCATACTATCATTATTCCAAATCCCAGACAGCACCTTTCCTTGGTCTTAATCAATTTCACCATCTTCCTGAGCTTTATTACTGCTGTGATTAACTTTATTTTGTCTCACACTATGCCAAGTTTCTATTCCTTACTCTCTCCATTTCTCCTCCATCTAACTTTGCATAAGTGCTTGTCTTTCTTAACTCAGCTCACATTCTTTTTCCCTTCTAAGAAGAGTATTACTTCTTTTTGCCTTTCATGAACAGTGGATAGTTGAGTGAAATATCACAGTATTGCTGTACTTCTCCAAAGGATCTCCTATTTGTTTACTACTTGTTTGTACTTTAAATCTTATACAATACTCTCCTGCTCTCTTACTCCATTTCACTTTCCCTCTGCCCCTGATCAGGTGAGTAAGGAATTTTATTTCATTGTTTTCTCTCTCCCTTTTTTTCTTCTCTCTTTTTCCCCTCTCTCAACCTGGGCTTTACTCCCTACTCTAGCTTGCTTCCCCCATCCTCTCAAAATAATTTTTCTTTACTGTAGACATCTCATATTCACTTTTCTCTTTTCTACAATATTCTTATTCCCATTCCACCTTTATTAAACTTCATTCAACTATCGTAGCTATTGACTCTGCTGTGGTTTTTCTGTAATTTTGTTCCCGATGGTCCAGCACTTTTTCAATTTTACTTCAAACCTCAGAGTATACTCTTTCCTCTTCTTACTTGATTATTCCCATTGTACTTTCATGTTTTACTTAAGTTGTAAATTTTGCTCTCTCCTTTTCTTTGCCTTTGTTCTATCCCAAGTCTTGTCAATTCTCTTCTCTCTTATCACTCAACAACATTTTCCCCTCTTTTAGTCTTCTCATATTCCCTTTGTCATATCTTATAATACCCACAATCTCTCTTCACCTTTATTAATCTCAGTTCAATTGTTGTTGAGACTTCTGATGTGATAGGGGGGTTCTTTTTGCTGGAATAGGTTTGGTTGTTGGGTAATTCTGATTTGTTAACCAACACCTGTACAACAACATACAAGACAAGGTGAGAGTTGAGAATACCAATTAACCCACTAGAGAGGAGAACCCACCAACAAAGGAACCACCAACAGGTAAAGCCCAAATACTACAAATTAGCCCACACAAACAGAAGAAAGAGAAACCCTAAAGCATCCAGACAAGGAGATCAAAGAGACCATACCACTGAGTCCTACAGAACCCCTACCATAGAAGTTCACCCTATGAAGACAGCTGGCAAAGAGAAACATCAGGAAGCACAGAAACAAACAAAAAGATTCATCTAAAATGGGGAGACAAATAAAGAACCCACAATCAAAAGGAATGGAAGATTCCTCAACAAAAGAGCTAAATGAAATGGAGGCAAGCAAACTATCAGATATAGAATTCAAAAGAATGGTAACAAGGATGCTCAAAAAACTCATTTACAACTACAAGGACCTGAGAGAGAAATACAACAGTATGAAAAAAGGAAATAGAAACTATAAACAAGAATCAGGAAGACATGAAGAATTCAATATCTGAAATTAAAAAATACACTAGAAGGAATTACAAGCAGGCTGGAAGATGCAGAGGACTGAATTAGTGAGCTGGAAGTCACAGTAGAAAGAAACACCCAGGTAGAGAAGCTGCACAAAAAAAGACTAAAACAATATGAAGATAACTTAAGGGAACTGCAGGGCACCATGAAACACAAAAACATTTGAATCATAGGAATATCAGAAGGAGAAGGAAAGGAGCAAGGGAAAGAAAACCTGTTTGAAAAAATAATGACAGAAAACATTCCTAACCTGGAGAGGGGGAAAGCCACACAAGTTCATGAAGCACAGAAAGTCCCAATCAAGGTGAAGCCAAAGAGGCCTACCCCAAAACACATCATAATTAAAATGCCAAGTTTTAAAGATGAAGAGAAAATCTTAAAGGCATCAAGGGAGAAACAGAAAGTAACATACAAGGAAGCTCTGATAAGGCTAGCAGCTAATTTCTCAATGGAAACACCACAAGCCAGAAGGTAATGGCAGGAAATATTCCAAGTAATGAAAAAGAGAGGCCTGCAACCAAGACTACTCTACCAGCAAGGCTCTCAATTAAAATGGAAACTGAAATAAGGAGTTTCCCAGACAAAAGGAAGCTAAAAGAATACATCTCCACCAAACCAGCATTGGAAGACATGCTAAAAGGGACTGCTTTAAGAAGATGAAGGAAAAACAGTGAGAGAGAGGGAACACAGGTACAAAAAGGAAAAAATGGCAATGAATAAGTGTCTATAAATAATAACTTTAAATGTAAATGAATTAAATGCTCCAATCAAAAGACATAGAATAGCTGAATGGATAAGAGAACATGACCCACACATATGCTGCCTAAAAAAGAACCACCTCAGAACAAAAGACCTACACAGACTGAAAGGGAATGGGATTGGAAAAAATATTCCAAGAAAATAGACAGGACAAGAAAACTGAGGTAATAATACTTATATCAGACAAAGTAGATTTCAAAACACAGGCCATAAAAAGAGACCCAGAAGGACACTTCATAATACTCAAGGGAAGAATACATCAAGAAGATATAAACATTGTAAATATATATGCACCCAACATAGGAGAACCCAAATAAATAAGAAAAATATTGGAGGACTTCAAGAAAGAGATACACAGTTACACACTTATAGTAGGGGATTTTCACACCCCACTGTCAAAAATGGACATGTCTTCCAAACAAAATATCAGCAAGGGTATTGTGGCATTGAACAATGTCGTAGATCAAATGTACCACTTAACTGACATATATAAAAGCTTTCATCCCAAAGAAGCAAAATACACATTCTTCTCAAATGCACATGGAATATTTTCAAAGATAAACCACGTGATAGGACACATAACATGTGTCAACAAATTCAGGAAAATTGAAAATATATCAAGCCTTTTTTTTTTGGACCACAAGTGCCTGAAACTAGAAATAGACATCAAGAAAAAAATTCAAAAACACTCAAATTAATGGAGATTGAATAGCATGCTATTAAACAATGGTGGGTTAATAGTGAGATCAAGGAAGAAATCAAAAAGTTTCTGGAAACAAATGAAAATGAACACACAACAGTCTAAAACCTATGGGACACAATGAAAGCAGTCCAGAGAGAGAAGTTCATAGTGACACAGGCCTACCTAAAAAAGATAGAAACACTTCAAATGAACAACAAACCTAACTGTACAGCTACAAGAACTAGAGGAACATCAACAGACAAATTCCAGAGTGAGCAGAAGCAAGGAAGTAACCAAGATCAGAGCACAATTAAATGACATAGAGACTAAAAGAACAATCCAAAAGATCAGTAAATCCAGGAGCTTGTTCTTTGAAAGATAAGCAAAATTAAAAAGCATTTAACCAGACCCATCATGAAAAAAAGAGAGAGGACCCAAATAAATAAAATCAGAAATGAAATAGGAAAGATTACAACTGACACCACAGAAATGCAAAGGATTGTAAGAAATTACTATGAACAGCTATATGTCAAGAAATTTGATAACCTGGAAGAAATGGACAAATTTCTAGAAAAATATAATCTTCCAAAACTGAATGAAGAAGCAGAAATCCTGACAGACCAATAACAGCTAGTGAAATTGAAGCAGTAGTCACAAAATTCCTGGCACACAAAAGTCCTGGACCGGATGGTTTGACAAGAGAATTTTACAAAACATTTAAGGATGAGCTAACCCCTGTCCTTCTCAGAATGGGAGGAAGAAGTGGAAGTGTTTTCAGTAACATCTATGAGGGATACATGGACAAAATAAAAGGAGGGTGGTATCAAGTGTTGGAGGTGAGGATGGCTGGGGTGGGGGCAGTGGTGGAGGAAAATGGAGACAACTGTACTTGAACAACATTAAAAAAAGTTTTAAAATTTTTTTTAATTTTTGAAAAGTCCAACAAGAAGGAAGACTCCCAAACTCTTTTTATTAAGCCAACATCATCCTAATCCCAAAACCAGGTAAAGACACAACAAAGAAAGAAAACCACAGGCCAGTATCACTGATAAATATAGACACTAAAATCCTCAACAAAATATTGGCAAACCACATCCAGCAATACATTAAAAAGATCATACACCATGACCAAGATCCCATGGATGCAAGGATGGTACGATATTCACAAACCAATAAACATAATACATCACATAAAAAAAAAGATAGACAAAAATCACATGATCATATCAATAGATGAGGAAAAAGCATTTGACGAGTATTTGATATAATACTTGTCAAACAAAAATTGGAATATAGGGAGCATAACTCTATGTGATAAAAGCCATACATGAGAAACCTACAGCCAACATCATACTCAATGGGAAAAGAACTGAAAGCTTTCCCACTAAAGTCAGTAACAAGACAAGGGTGTCCACTTTCACTGATTCTATTGAACATAGTATTGGAAGTTCTAGCCACAGCAATCAGACAAGAAAAAGAAAAAAAGGCATCTAAATTGGAATGGAGGAAGTAAAACTGTCATTGTTTGTAGATGACATGACAGTGTACACAGAAAACCCTATAGACTCCACCAAAAAACTACGCAACCTCACAAGTGACTTTGGCAAAACAGTGGGATACAAAGTCAATATTCAGAAATTGAAGCCGGTTTTGTTCACCAACAATGAAATATCAGAAACAGAAGTTAGGGGGGAAATCCCAGTGGATATAGCAAAAAGAAAAATAAAATACCTAGGAATAAACCTAACCAAGGAGGTAAAAATCCTGTACTCAGAAAACTACACAACACTGAAGAAAGAAGTTAAGGAAGACACAAATAAATGAAAGCACATACCATGTCCTGCATTGGAAGAATTAACATCATCAAAATGTCCATATTACCCAAAGCAATTTATACAATCAATGTAATCCCTATTAAAATACCAATGACATATTTCACAGATATAGAACAAACACTTCAAAAATTTATATGGAACCATAAATGACACTGACTAGCCTCAGCAATTTTGTCCCTAGAGCAAGGGACATACAGAAAAGAATAAACAAATGGGACTTCATCAAAATAAAAGCTTCTGCATGGGTAAGAAAAACATCAGCAAAATGAAAAGGGAACCAACCATATGGGAAAATATATTTGTCAATAATACCTTAGACAAGGGTTTGATCTCCAAAATATATGAAGAACTCACATGACTCCACTCCAGGAAGACAAACAACCCAGTTTAAAAGGGTCAGAGGACTTGAACAGACACTTCTCCAAGGAGAACATACACAGGGCCCAGAGACATATGAAAGAGTACTCAACATCACTAGCCAACAGAGAGATGCAAATTAAAACCACAATGAGATACCACTTCACACTGGTCAGAATTGCCATCATAAACAAACAACAAGTGCTGGAGAGGTTGTGGATAAAAGGAAACCCTAGTGCACTGTTGGTGGGAATGCAGGCTGGTGCAGCCAATGTGGAAAACAGTATGGAATTTCCTCAGGAAATTAAAAATGGAACTGCCTTTTGACCCAGCGATTTCACTGCTAGGATAATACCCCAACAATCCAAATACCAACTCTAAAGAACCTATGCACCCCAATGTTCATAGCAGGACAATTTACAATAGCCAATTTTGGAAGCAACCTAAGTTCCCATCAGTAATGAATGGATAAAAAAACTATGGTACATTTACACAATGGAATTCTATGCAGCAGAGAGAAAGGAGGAGCTCCTACCCTTCACAACAGCATGGATGGAACTGGAAAGCATTATGCTAAGTGAAATAAGCAGGTAGTGAAAGACAAATACCATATGATCTCCCCTATAAGTGGAACCTAAACAACAAAACAAACAAGCGAGAGAAATAGAACCAAGACATTGAAATAAAGAACAAACCGACAGTAACTAAAGGGGAGGAGGAGAGAGGAGGGGGATAACAGGAGAAAGAAGGGATAGGGTCATCAAGGAACATGTATAAAGGACGCATGGACAATGCCAAATGCAGGTAAGATTGAGGGTGGGATTGAGCATGGTTGGGGAAAGGGAGGGCCGTGTGGGTAAGGTGTAGACAATTGTACTTGAACAGCAATTAATTAATTAATTAATTAATTAATTAATTAATTAATTAAAAGACCATTTGGGAAGAGATTTCCACTGGGGTGCTCATCAGCTGCCATGATTCAGAAGGGGAGGGAATTGTGACTATGAGGAATAGGAAGGAATACTTGCTTTGCTGCCCAATTAAATCTGTCCCCATTCTAAGCAGGGAAGGATTCCTTAAACAGGTCCTGCAAACCTAGTGTGGAGGTAGGGTGTTATTTTGTGTGTAAATCTGTTAGGTTTTCACTTTCATCTTTTGATTTTCCAATGATAAGGTTAGTTTTGACCACATTTATGGAGTGATTTAATAGAGAAATTATATTTATTTTTTAGGAAGTATAATCTGAGTAATTCTCCCACACCCCTCACATTAATAAAAATAAAACAATATATCTTTGTGATACAATAGTGAAAACAAAGCAAAACAAAACATCATTGAGAAAAGTGTTTTTCTCACTCTTGTGGTACTCTTTGACACTATAAAAACTAAAAAAACAAAAAAAAAAACAAAAGTTAAGAATATTGTGGAGTTGAAGAAGAAATTATCTTGGTTTGACAGATAAAATAGTTTCCTGAAGAAAGGATTGTTTGAAATGACCTTGAAAAGTAAACATAATTTTAACTATCAGATGGCACTTTCAGAATATGGAAGAAACATGAGAAAAGATTCAAGAAGTATGAGACTTGAACACTTTAGAAAAGTGTTAGGGCTTTTAAAATATTAAAGTGAACTCACCTGCAACAAATAGGACATGGGTGGAAATATTTGTCGATTTGTGTTTTGACTTGTTTATTTTTTTTTATGTGTAAAGACTGCCCATATTTAATTTATTCAGTCTGATGAGTTTGGACAAAGCTTACATCTATGAAATCATCACCAAAATCAAAGTAATAAGCAAAAGTTTCCTTGTGTCCCTTTGGCTTTTATTGTTTGCTTTTGTTTTATGGTAAGAACTTTTAACATGAGATATCCTCTTAAAACATTTTAAATGCACAATTTAGCATTATTCACTAGAGGTGCTAGAAGACCTCTAGCTATAATTCATCTTGTATAACTAAAACTTCATACCAATTTTATAACAACTTCCCATTAACCCTTTCGCCCAGCCCCTGGTAACCACCATTCCATACTCTGCTTCTATAAGTTTGAGTATTTTAGGTGCCTCATATAAGTGGAATTGTGTTGTATGTGTTCTTCTGTGGCTTGTTTATTTCACTTAGCATAATGTCTTCTGGGTTCATCCATGTTGTTGCAAATGGCAGGATTTCCTTCCTTTTCAAGGCTGAATAATATTCCATTGTATGCATATGCACATTTTCTTTATTCATCATTCATCCATACCTGGACAGTTAGGTGCTCTGTGAGCTTGGTAGATAGAGCATGATATTCTTGACTTGTTTTTTACAAGTGAGTTTAGATATCCCAAAGATGATGAAGACTTTTCTCTGATGGTCTGAATTGGTGACTCATACACTTCCAGGGTAAGAAGAGAGACCATAATGCTTGGACCATGTCTCTGGTTCTATTTTACTCATTTTTTTTGTTTTGTTAATTAGGTTCCACTTATAGGTAAGATCATATGGTATTTGTCTTTCCCCACTTGGCTTATTTCACTTAGCATAATGTTCTCCAGTTCCATCCATGCTGTTGCAAAAGGTAGGAACTCCTTCTTTCTTTCTGCTGTGTAGTATTACATTGTGTAAATGTACCATATTTTTTGATCGACTCATTTACTGATGGGACATTTTGCTGTTTCCACAACTTGCCTATTGTAAATAACACTGCTATGAACATTGGGGTGCATAGGTTCTTTTGAATTGGTGTTTTAAGATTCTTAGGGTATAATCCCAGCAGTGGGATCACTGGGTCAAAAGGCAGGTCCAACTTTAGTTTTTTGAAGAAATTCCATACTGTTTTCCACAGTGGCAGCACCAGTTTGCATTTCCACCAACAGTATACTAAACCTAGCCAACACTTGTTGTTTGTTGATTTGTTTATGATGGCCATTCTGACTGTTGTGAAATAGCATCTCACTGTGGCTTTAGTTTGCATCTCTCTGATGGCTAGTGATGTTGAGTACTCTTTCATATATTTCTAGGCCTTGTGTATGTCCTCCTTGGAGAAGTATCTGTTCAGGTCCTTTGCTCATTTTTTAAAATTGGATTGTTTGTCTTCCTAGTGTGAAATCATATGAGTTCTTTATGTAATTTGGAGATCAAACCCTTGTCCAATGTACCATTGGCAAATATACTGTCCCATATGGTTGATTCCCTTTTCATTTTGTTGATGATTTTGCACGTCTATATTTTTGAAGGAGAGAGATACTAACTAAACAAAGGCCTGTCTTGACATACAGATGGGAGGTAGACATAGGAAAAGATGCTCTAAGTGAATTTTTAAAAAGAGAAGATGCTCCACATCTGTAATCATCAAAGAAATGCAAATAAAACCACAATGAGATGTCATCTCACACACGTCAGAATGGCTATCATCAATAAATCAACAAACAACAAGTGCTGGCAAGGATGTGGAGAAAGGGGAACCCCTTTGCACTGTTGGTGGGGATACAGATTGGTACAGCCATTGTGGAAAGCAGTATGGAGATGCCTCAGAAAATTAAAAGTGGATCTACCTTTTGACTCAGTGATCCCACTTCTGGGAATACATCTGGAGGAACCCAAAACACTAATTTGAAAGAACATAAGCATCCTTATGTTCTTTACAGCATTATTTACAGTTGCCAAGATATGGAAGCAGCCCAAGTGTACACCACTAGACGAGTGAATAAAACATCTACAGGACTTTTATACAATGGAGTACTACTTTGCCACAAAAAAGAAGAAAACCTTACCCTTTGCAACAGCATGGATGAACCTGTAGAACATCATGCTAAGTGAAATAAGCCAGTCAGAGAAAGACAAATACCATAAGATTTCACTCATGTGTGAAATATAATGAGCAATCTGAAATAATATGCAAGATGGAGACAGATTCATAGAAAGCAGGATAACAGCTACGGGGGAGAAGTAGGGATGGAGAAATTGAGAAAAAAGGAAAAAGGACTCATGGACATGGACAACAGTGTGGTGATTGCCAGGAGTAAGGCATAAGAGGACTACATGGTAATGGAAAAATACAATATAAATTAAAATTTCAGGAAACTAACCAACCCCAAGGAAAAAACCCAAAACACTCAAAATCATGGAGACTGACTAGTATGCTATTAAACAATGAATGGGTCAAGAATGAAATCAAGGAAGAAATCAAAAAGTTTCTGGAAACAAATGAAAATGAACTTATGACAACCCAAGATTTATGGGACACAGCAAAGGCAGTCCTGAGAGGGAAGTTCATAGCAATACAGGCCTACCTAAAAAAGATAGAAACATTTCAAACAAAGAACCTAACCCTACACCTACAAGAACTTGAGGAACAACAACAAAGACAGCCCAGAGCTAGTAGAAGGAAGGAAATAACCAAGATCAGAGCAGAATTAAATGACATAGAGACAAAAAGCACAATACTAAGGATCAATTAATCCAAGAGCTGACTTTTGTGAAAAGATAAACAAAATCAACAAGCCTTTAAGAAGGCTCATCAAGAAAAAAAGAGAGAGGACCCAAATAAACACAATCAGAAATGAAAGAGGAGAGATTAAAAATGACACCACAGAAATACAAAGGATTGTAAGAAATTACTATGAGGAGCTATATGCCAAGAAATTTGAAAACCTAGGTGAAATGGACAAATTTCTAGAAAAATATAATCTTTCAAAACTCAGTGAAGAAGAAGCAGAATGCCTGAACAGACCAATAACAGCAGATGAAATTGAAGCAGTGATCAAAAAACTCCCGACACACAAAAGCCCTGGACCAGATGGGTTCACAGGAGAATTCTACAGAGCATTTAAGCAAGAACTAACCCCTATCCTTCACAGACTATTCCAAAAAATCCAAAGTGATGGAAGACTCCCAAACTCTTTTTATGAAGCCAGCAT